>CAUYPK010009002.1:0-67404 GCA_963574355.1 Loris lydekkerianus | reverse complement strand
TTCTATTTTTTTAAATTTGCTGAGGTTAGATTTGTGACACAGGATGTGGTCAATTTTGGTGTATGTTCTATAGGCTAATGAGAAGAATGTGTATTCAGTTTTGTTGGGATGAAATGTTCTGTAGATGTCTGTTACGTCCAGATGTTGAATGGTTGAGTTTAAATCTCAAATTTCTTTGCTTAGCTTCTTTTTGGAGGATCTATCCAGCACTGCTAAAGGGGTGTTAAAATCTCCAACTGCTATGGAAGTGGAGGAAATCGAGTTGCTCATGTCTGTTAGAGTTTCTCTTATAAATTGAGGTGTGTTGTGGTTGGGTGCATAAATATTAATAATTGAGATCTCATCATATTGAGTATTACCTTTAGAAATATGAAGTGTCCATACTTATCCTTAATTATTTTTGTTGGTTTAAAGCCTATTGAGTCTGCGAACAGGATTACAACACCTGCTTTTTTCTGCTTTCCATTTGCCTGAAATATAGATGACCATCCCTTCACCTTGAGTCTGTATTTGTCTTTTGATGTAAGACGCGATTCTTGTATGCAGCAGATATCTGGCTTGAGTTTTTGTATCCAGTCAGCCAACCTGTGCCTCTTTAGAGGACAATTTAAACCATTCACATTAATTGAGAGTATTGATAGGCCTTTCGAGAGTCCAGTAGACATTTTTAATCCTTTTGCGACTGTGGATGTTGGAATTTGATCAAAAATTTTTTGGGTGGGTTTACTTTTGTGGTGGATAATTATGCTGGTCTTTATGGTAAATAGGTCTAAGAATGTCCTGGAGAGCTGGTTTAGTTGTGGCAAATTTCTTCAACATGTGAATGTTGTTAAAGTATTTAATTTCTTCGTCATAAATGAAGCTCAGTTTAGCCGGGTACAGTATCCTGGGTTGAAAGTTATTTTGTTTTAGGAGATTAAAAGTCGATGATCATCCTCTTCTAGCTTCAAAGGTTTCAGAAGAGAGATCTGCAGTTATTCTAATATTCTTCCCCTTGTAGGTAATGGTTTTCTTTTGTCTGGCAGCTTTCAGAATTTTCTCCTTCATATTAACTTTAGTGAAATTGATTATGATGTGTCAGGGGGATACCTTTTTCGGGTTGAGTCGTGCTGCAGTTCTGAAACTGTCTGCTATCTGAATTTTGGAATCCCTTGGCATATCTGGAAAGTTCTCCTTCATAATCTCATGGAAAAAGACTCTGTGGCTTGTGAAGCCACTTCGTCACTTTCGGGGATCCCTATAAGACGAATGTTGGTTTTCTTCGAATTATCCCAGAGCTCTCTGAGAGAGTGGGTTTTTTTTTTTGCTCTCCATTTCTCTTCTTCTTTGAGGGTTTAGGAGTGTTCGAAAGCTTTGTCTTCAATGTCAGAAATCTTTTCTTCTGCTTGGTCCATTCTTTTACTTAGGGATTCTACTATGTTTCTCAGATCTTTGAGGGATGCAACGTCTTGTCTCAATGTGTCAAAATCTTTGGTCATTTGCTCTTTGAATCTGTTGAATTCTTGAGATAACTTTTGTAATTCTAGTTTGATCTTATTTGCTATCCAGATCCTGAATTCAATTTCTGACATCTCAGCTATTTGTTTGTGCATGGGGTCTTGTGTTGTTTCTCCCCCATTGATCCTTGTGGGAGTTGATCTACTCTGATTGTTCATATTGCCAGAGTTTTTCTGTTGATTTTGACTGATGATTGTTTTTCACCATTGCCTCTGGCTGTCTTCAGAGGTGGGAAGGTGTCTCTCCAAGATTAGACCCCAGCGGGATCACTCTATTGTTGTTGGAACTTTGTAGGGAGTGACCCTGTGTAGTTCCTCTGGGGCTGCTTTAGCTAGGGTGCTCTGGTTGTGAAAGCAGCTCAGGTGTGTGACACACCCGGATGCAGCAACAGGACTGGGGGTGGTGTGCACGGTTTTGGGAGTGCCTGGCACCCAGTGACTTTGGCACAGAGAACCCAAGGCTCCAGCAGTCTCTGGCCAGGAGAAGGGCTCTGCGCAGAGGTAGGGAGGGCTCCAGAGGCACGCAGCTACCAGAGTCCCTGGCCAGGTGAACGAGCTATTGTGGAGGCTAGGCTGACACAGGAGGGGGGATGCAGGGTTACGTGGCTCCTGCAGTTCCTGGTTAGGGAATGTGGAGGCCCAGTGGGTGCGGATCAGTGGTCCGGGGTCACTGCACAGCTCTTATGGAGGTCTGGGCGGTGCCAAGCCCAATCGTTTGAGGTTGCTATGAGCTGTGACGTCACGGCACTCTACCCAGGGCAACAGCCCAAGGCTCCAGTGTGCCAAAACCGTCTCCCTCTGCCCCTAAGGATTAAGGCTGTAAGGCAGTTCAGTCCCCACCTTTAGGCTGCTCAGTTGCTAGGTTACTTTGTCCCGCCGATCCTTGCTCTGGGACCCTGAGGGCGGAGGTTGCAGGAGCAGTTTTTTCACACAATGGCTTCCTGCACCCAGCTCAGTGACTCAGTCTGGGGCCCCAGACAATGCCCAAAGTTCTCCACACTCCTGCTTAAGCTCTCCCCAGGGCAGCTCAACTGAGCGCCAAGTCCAAGAACACCAAAAAAGTTCACAGGTAAGACCTTTCCGGTTTGCAGTCTCACTGCTGCTTGTACTCACAATTGCTGGCATGATTAGGTCAATCGAACACACGCAGCCAGTTGCCAGTTTTCCACTGTTTTTGTCCTCCTCCCGAGTTCCAGAAGTCCCTTGCTGGCTTCCTGTATCCTCAAAGGGATGATCATAGGCAGATACCACTAGCCAGAGATGTCTGGAGTCTTGTCTCCCCAGACACGCTGTGCCCAGTTGCAGGGAAGCTGTTACTTGGCCGCGATCTTTAACCTCCTCCTCTTATTCTCCAAATATTAAAGTGAAATTATCACTCATAATTACTGTTTTTTTAAATTATCTCATATAGTCCCAATAAATAATAATGTTTTATTTGTTCAAGTAATGGGGGGGGGGAGGGAAGCAGTGTCATTTGGAACCAAATGTGTTGTGTTAACAAATATTAATATTTGAAACTCCTAAGGTTTTGTTTTATTTTTTGGATACATTCATTTCCATTTTAGAAAAAGAATTAATATGGTGTAATTTTAGCATAAAAAGAAGTATTGCTCATTAATAGGCATTCATATCAGATAAAGAAAGTACTAGGAATGGTAATATAGATTTGAAGGAGCTATGGATTACCCCAAAGACATGCTTTTATTTCATTCCCATATCATGCATATTTTGTGTACTTGTACTGTATGTCTTCTGTGGGCCAGTGATAGACTGAGTCAGTTAAAGAGGTACTGTATAATCTAGTCAATAGATTATACAGTCTTTCTCTAGTTTAGAGAAAGACTATAAGAAATAACATCATGATGTATTAAATAACATGCAATATTCACAAATTGTTTGACAGATATTTTAAATGTCAGTTTATTTACTTTTAAATATATGTACAATGTTTTCTAAGGTAAATGTTATTTACAGAGTACTGAGAGATAACTGTTGGCTCTTGCACATTTTCAAGTTATGTAAAGTGCTCAAGCTTGGCAAGACATTCAAATGAGTCTTTCCGCTTTGAGTTCAGAGATTTATAGAAACAGTGGTTCTTCATCTTCCCTAACTTTGTCCAGGACTTCTTTTCTTTTTGGTCATTTTTGTTTAAATTGTCCTGCACTCACTAACTTGCTTTCTATGCTCTTGACTAGATCTTCCCTTGTTACTACATTGAATCTCACCTTCCCCTGCAATAGAGGCATTCTTGAAATCTTGTTTCCTTTTTTAATCCTTATGTCTTTTTTTTTTTTTTTTTGCAGTTTTTGGCTGGACCTGCCACCCCTGGTATATGGGGCCAGTGCCCTACTCCGTGAGCCACAGGCGTCATCCAATCCTATGTCTTTCATTACGTCAGATATCACATTTTGAGGACCCTCTCCATCAGTAAAACTTCCCAGATTAGTGTCCTCTTAGAGAATTTAATATCCTTACAATTTTTTTTCCGCATACTGATTTCCTAATCTTTATTCAGCATTCTCTAAAAGCCTGAATTTTTACATCCATCTTTAAGGATACTCTTCTTTATATTTTTCACTTTCCCCATTAAATCAATTATAGAGATATGCTGATTTTCTCTCAAGAAATGTAAACTCTTCATCGTCTTGTGCTATAGTTGGGTTATAGCCTTCATGTGAAAGCTATAATTTAGCTTCATAGTCTTAAATGTCTTAACACAATAATGAGGAAAATGCCAGGAAGGTTGTGTTAATCAGTGTGATGAAAATGTGTCAAATGCTCTATAAAACTAGTGTATGGTACACAGCTATGATTTAATAAAAAAAAAGGGGGGGAACTCAAAAAAATTTTTTTGAACAAGAAAACAAAACAATTTTGGAGGAATAGCAGGCAGCTTTTGTTTATGGTTCCTAGTGAATGAATTTATTTTCCTCCAGCCTCAGTGGCCAGCACCCTAACTACAGAGCTAAGGGGGCCACTTTTCAGTCTTATTTTCTAAGAATTGATTCTCCCAAAGAATTTGATGTGCTACTAAACACACATCACTTCCCCAAACAGATGTTTTTACCTGTCATTACTTGCATCCTTTTTGATCATGCTTATTTGCAAATGGCTTTAAGAGAATGAAATAAAAATAAATGGACTGATAACAAAACCCCCCCAAACAAAAGAACAACCCCCCCCAAACCATAGCCTAAATAAAGCATTTTAAAATCCACTGTATTTTTTTGTCTAATATAGTGAACTTAGAGTTGTGCCTTCTTTAAATTTAAAGATGAGGCTACTTATTTTTTAGTGATTTGAATACATATATGACCTTTCAGACAGGATTTATCTTCATTTTTCTGTTATCTGTGATGATCTTCTTATTTCTATCACATCAAATAATATTCAAAACTTCTATTTCATTCTACTATAAAGCTGTCAGTATTTTAACTATCCAGTTTTTCCCCACTTAAAAAGCAATTAATAATTAATTTTGAAAATTTGAACACTGATTACATACTGCATGCTTTCACACATCCTTGTTAGGTAAACTAATTTTTTTTTTTTTTTTAAGAGACAGAATCTCACTTTGTCGCCCTCTGTAGAGTTCTGTAGCATCACAGCTCACAGCAACCTCCAGCTGTTGGGCTTAGGCAGTTCTCTTGCCCTAGCCTCCCGAGTAGCTGGGACTACAGGTGCCCACGACAACGCCTGGCTATTTTTTGTTGTTGTTGTTGCAGTTTGGTCAGGGCTTTCGAACATGCCACCTTTGATATATAGGGCTGGCACCCTACTCACTGAGCCACAGTGACTGCCCCCATAAACTAACTTTTTAATGACTTTGTTGTGTCTACTCTTTGTTGGAAAGTATTTGAATATTTGATTGCAATATGGGGGTTCACAATTTCAGGTAATCCTCTAGATGGGTATCAATTATTTGTGACCTTAATCACATCTTTATTTCTGTTAGGTAGGAGAATATGGCTTGGCAGCAATAAGTGGTTGAAAGACAAGAAAGCATTTTTTTGAGTATGTTGCTGAAGATGTGGGTATTCTATTGCATTTTTCCATATTTCAACAGAATCTCTTTGAGGATCAAGCAGTGATTTTAAAATGTCGTCTACTGAGAGCTCAATCAATTCTATCCGTAGTTCTCTCAGTGCCTCAACTAGGTGAGGATGAAATGTTAACTTGAGCATGATGTCATGATTCTCAAAGTCAGGGAAACTTTCATTGTATTTTCCAATTAATAGATATGTAACAGCTGTGTATTCTTCAATTGATTTTCCTATATTATTCTGCTCATCAATAATCTGTGCTCACTGGGGAAATATTCATACAAAATTTTGTTTTGAAGAAAAAGTATTTTGGAAAAAGATAGCTTTTTTTTGCAATGCTTGGATTTTTTGTTACACATCATATATGGACTTGGTTTGGCCTTGCAAAGAAATATTCAAGTTGTTTTGATTTGACATGATACCACACAGAAATGATGCATTCCTATAGAAATCTTCTTGAATAATCCTCATTGCTGTTTCTGTTCTTCATAAAATTTAACTATCTGTTCTCAAAGAGATAAAACTTCAGCTACCACCTTCCCTGTGATACCGAGTACAATTTAAAGTGATAAGGCAAATCCACATTGAATAGTTCAGCCTTTGACTTTAGCCTGTTAGAAACTGAGGATGCCTGTGTTGCATTTGTAGGAATACAGCTAACAGTAATTATAACTTGTTATAAAGTATCACTTTAAATTAAAATAGTAGTTTTGGCATATAGAATCTGCTGATGCAAGATATAATGAAAAGAAGTGAGAACACCTTGATCCGTTACTATACTTTTTAAAAGTGTGCAATAAACCCTTCATGTTTTCCTGTCATAGAAGGTGCTCCATCTGGGTATGCACTCACTGAATTTACCAAATTCAATCCAACTTCATGACATTTATCTTGAAGGTATTCTCCATGTTCTATTTGCATGAGTACCCTACCTGTTGTAGGAAAGAAAATCTTCTGTTATGACCTGAATAAAGTCTAAAACCTGTGCGGAGTCAGTGGTATCAGTTAATTCATGTAAAGCAATTGAATATTTATTTTCCTTTTACAGTATTGCAGTATGGTGTTCTGTTAAGTTGAAGGCTAATTCATGCTGCCAATCAGTTATGATTCTCCCTGAAAGAGGCAGTTGTTCGTACTCGAAACATTATTGAGGTCTAAGCATCCGACAACTTCAACAGTGTATTCTTTCACAGCTTCTACATCAAAGAATGGCTCCCCCACACCCAGTCTATATGCTACTTTATAAGTTGCTTCAGTGGAATTATTTATAGGTTTTAATGTTGCTTGAAAGAATTGTCTTTGCTTTTGCTTTTCATCTTTTAATGTCTGCATATTACCTTTCATGCCTTTCTAATTTAAAATACTGTGATCTCTCTGAGTGTTATAATGCTGATGAACACTGAATTTCGTTAATGTTGATATTTCAGTATCATACAGCAAGCAAATCTTCTTATCTTTTGCAGAAACAAGATAATATTGTAATTCCCAATCCTCATTAGAAAATCTGTTTTCCTCTTTTAGTGTTTCTTGGTCTTCTTTGACATGATGGGCTGTTAAGCGGAGACAATTATAAAATACTGTTGAGCTGTGCACTATTTATAAATTCCACCTCAGACCAAAACACAGTGTCCCATTGTCTAAAGTTGGTAATGGACTGGCATACTCTACCCCTTAAACTCTCTCCAACCAGTCCCTTGTGGCAGTGGTGCCAATCCGTTGGGAGAAGGTGTAAATCAGGGGCATAGAAGCCATGAATTTAACTTTCTGGCTTACTACTGTTCTAATTGTGCCAATCTGGGAGGATTATTTCATTGAAATTTATTTTATATTTTGATATTTTAAATATGTTCATTTAAAAAATATAAAATATATAAGGGCTGAACAAAAATGCACTGATAAAAATAAAAGGAATCGTTCTATAAAATTTGGATTTAGTCACTAGGACTCACTTGAGGATCTAGAAGTCCACATAGGGGCTTAAGGCCTTAGGTTCCCACCCCTGCCTTAGCTGAAGGCTCCCTCAGAGTCAATAGGCCAGAGGTTGTGGTGCTATTCTCCAGATGTAGTGTACTTTGTGGATCAGAAAACTCTACCACTCAATGACACTGAGAACCAATGTCTGGAAGCAGGAGCATCTACGATCATTTCCAGTGACCTATTGTGGGCCTTTGTACTTCCTGTGTTTTTACACTCTAGGCTTTCTGGGGTAGAGAACCTGGTTCCTGAATGAGACACAGCAACTTTTGTTGAGATCTAATCTCTGGCTGTGTCTTGGGTATCTCTTGTGTCCGGGAACTGGTAAGTAAGAAGGGCAATTAGCTCTTGCAGGAGTGATTGATTTGAGAAGAAGGAACAGGCAGGAATGCCTGCTGTTTCTCAGTGAGGGCAATGGGTATCAGCCCAGTGGACCCGTTTGGGCATCTCCTGGAATTCTCCTTTGCCTGAGTGTGGCTGTGAGGGAACAAGGGCAGCAACCCCACCTTGAAGAGGGGTGGTCAGCAAGGGCTCACTACCTTCAGGATGAGAGCGTGGGTTACAACACCAGTTCAGACCCCATGACCAGGCAAGGGGATAGCTGAGAGAAAGGGGAATTTACAGTGGCCAGCGAAGGAGGGAGACTATGAGTCCTTTTATGGCCCCAAGACAACTTCAGTGATGGGGAATATCATTTTCCCCACTATCCTCCATTTTCTAAGTGTCTCTTCAGGAAGAAAAGCCTCTGGAATCCCAAAAGAGCTGCATGTGGACAGATGAAGAGGGAGGTCCATGTGACACAAAGATGGACGGCAGCAGGATGGGCCTTTTGTGGAAGAATCACCAGTCAGCACAGCTACAGCCCCTTTGGAATCTGCCTTAGCATTTGGGCCAAGATCACACCACTTGGGCAGGACCTGGGCATCTCTGTCCAATGAATAAATTTCCTGCAGACTATCAGGCCAGCAGCCTGGCCAAAGCTTTCAGGACTATGTGCATTTAAAGCTTTTTGTGGACAATCCCCCTCACTTCTCCACCTCTTTTTGTGACTGTTAGGACACCGTCCTAGCTTGATTGCTTGGAGGTTTTTCTGCCCCTTTTGTTCCTTTTCCTGTTTATCTTTCACAGACCTTCTCCCAAAGAATCTCTCTCATTACTGTCTCTGTCTTGGCACCTCTTTCCTGGAGGATGGAAAGGAGAGGGAAAAAGCAGTAACTTCTTTTGGAAGCATGGAAAGAGAAAAACCACTTATTGTGACTTTTTTTTTTCTGTCTGATTAAACATAATAACCTCAAACTACCTGATCAATCATTCAGCTATAGCAGCATCTGTGTCTTCTCTTATATCACCTTAAAAGTCTCTCCTATTTGTTAATTTTTCTATTAAGATTTATAAAGTCAAAGTTAGCTGTAAGGAACAGGAGGCATGATGCTGGTATAATCTTCTTTTTCCACTTTGTGTCATGTTCCTGGATTATCTCTGTGACTCAGAAGGGGGCAAATCAGGATAGTAGGGATCCAACATGTCTACTTTTCAGGAGTGACTCCATTCCTTGAGCAGAGGTTTGTGGCTTACACTTTTACAGTTGATAAAACAGGCACCAAATATGTATGTGCTGTGTTGACTGAGCCAAACTATAGGAGGGGTGTTCCCCAAAGGAGAAAACTGGCTTTACTATGTAACATTTCAACAAATGGTTCTGAGCTGTTGTAGTCATTCTTGTTACAAATATGAATCAAGTAGTGGTGTGATTTGACATTCTTAATGAACAGATTTCTTTAAAGCCAGAGATTCAGTGGGAAATTATTTTTCAGAAGAAAGAAAACATTTTTTTGGTCATACTTGGGGGAAGTTCCCATAGTGACATGGGCTGCAATGTGCTTCCTTTGACTTTTAAATCTTTATTTCTACTGAAAAAAAAAAAAAAAATTCAACAAGGTTTTAAAAACTCCAGCAAGCTCTAGAGAATAAAGTTTATAGATAGCTGAATTATGTGCCTCTTTGAATCCACGGGTTCAAGCTCTGCTGGGTTTGTGGCTTTCAGCCGACACCTTCCAAGAAGCCATCTTAGTTTCAGGGTCATTTAAATCACATGGTTAACCTGGTTCTTTTTTCATTTTCCAAAATAACATAAATAGCAATTTCTTTCTTTCTGTCTTTTTTTTTTTTTTTTTTAAGAAGGGAAAAAAAATCTGGCTTCAGTTGTTAATTTCCTCTGTTCTGTCAAGATTAGGCTGGTAATTCTGAGTAATTCTGGCTCATTTTCTCAAGGGACTAGTCCTGAAATAATCCAATGTTTATTTTTATACAAATTCTCACAGTACTACAACATTTCAGTGACTTCCTGGGATGTTTCTAGTTTTCCACAGGCCAAGAGGCCATTCTCAGAGGTAGCTCCTTCATGTAAACCTAAAAATGGCCCTTTCCCACATTATGGTTTATCAGGAAGTTTAAAGTTCAATAGTCTTCCTCTCTTGTCTTTCTCGTCATAGGGAGAGGAAAAAATAAAGGGCAGTCCCAGCATTTCAGCCATGTCGTTCCATTTCAGTCCTTGGAACCTGGGAAAGAGGAGGGAGATTGTAGTGTATTTTGGCTGAGGGATGGCTGGACTGGGAAACAGGACTCTCTGTCATTCCCTGTGTCACTCTCAGAGTGACCTCGACCTCTTCCCAGCATTCCTGACCCCACCTCTAAGTTGGAGAAAATGATGCTCATCCTGTAACTCTCAACAGCATTCCCCCACGTCGTGAGACACTGCGCTGGAGAAATGGGAGTCGTGCCTGGGAGGCTGGCCCTATCTGCTCCACAAGTGGTCTCAACCCTGCTTTCTGGGTTCATCCTCCACTACTCATCCTGGGAAGCCCTGCCTTCAGCCTTGGTGGTGGAAATACTGTCTCTTCTTCCCCTTTCCTCAGGGGCTTCTGGTGCTTCTCTGTGTACGGAGCTAGTTCAAACCCCGTCCTCCAGTTCAGCATCACTCTTTCCCTTCCTCTCAAATAAGATGGCCCTTCTCATGTGATGTTTCCTCTGCTGACGCTCTCACTGCTGTGTCTGCAGAATGTATCTCAACGCATTTCCAGTATATCCTTCATCTCTTCCCATACAGGGTGAGGGCATGGAAACATTCAGATATGTGTTTGATTGACCGAACAATCTTTCTGTCAGCTCCTTAGCAGTTCAACTTGGATTTTAATGACATCACAACCATCTGTGAATACATGTACATTATTGAAGTTGTACAGCAAAATGAAATTATGATATGCACGTTCAAACTTACAGATGGAAAGCAAAAAAAAAAAAAAAACAAATCAGAGAGAGATATTGAGATATTTAGCCCTGAGTGTTAAATTCGGTCCTGGAAGGTAAAAATTTCTTAGCTGTGTCAGGTCCAGAGCTATATTTAAGTTTATTGTTTCCTAACAAGTCTGGTCTATTTCAGTGTATTGTTCCCTGTACAAGGTCTCGCTGTAACCAGGCATTCTAAGAGGCTGCTGCCAGCATTCTCAAAGTTTCAGAGATGGATTCCTGATTACTTACTTCCTGCCCCAGGGATTCTTGCTGTTAGGATTGTCATTAAACAAAGCAGCCTCCCTGGCATTGTATTCTGACAAACAATTTGCACCTTTGTAAACTGATTAACGGAATAAGTTTGTTTTGATAATTGATCCTTGACTTGTGTTTAAAGGACAGCAAAATCTTAGAGGACTTCTATATTTATTGAAAATGCTTTTCCTGGAACTTTAAAAATAATTTAGAAACTTCATTAAAAAAAAGAACATCAAATGGTACAAGCTTTTAGTTATAAGGTGAATAAGTTCTGCAGATCTAATGTATAGCATGGGTTCTGTAAATAAAGTACTGTAGTTTGAAATTTACTAGGACAGTAGATCTTAAGTGTTTTCACCAGACACTGCACATACATGGTAACATGAAGTGATTGAAGTGTTAATTTTAGCTTAATTGTGGTAATCACTTCACAATATACACATGTATCAAAACACCACATTGTATATTTTAAATATGTACAATTTTTATTTGTCAATTATACCTCAATAAAGCTAGAGGGAAAATAATATCAAGAAGCAAGTTAAAACTGGAGATGATTTGTTTTATTATTATGTGTGTAAACGAACATGGTCAAAGCCAGCAGGTTACCCAGGACACATGGTAAGCAGCCCAGCTGCTGGCTTAACTGTCTGAAAGTTACCCCTTCTGCCCCCAACCCAATGCATGAGGCACTGGCCCTTCTGGACTATGGCACATAGGGGGCGCTATTATTACTGTGAACTACTCTGTATGAAGACTGATATATCCAATATCTGAGTCTTTGTTGATTAGCTGGATTTAAAAAATGCTCCCTATTAGTAACTCTTCTTCACTGTATGTTCCAAGTCAATAATCCCATCAGTTAGGCAGCCTTTGGCAAGTAAGAGGGAAAATTTCTCCCCCCAAATCTATTGCAATCATGGGATAATTTGACAGCCATTCCCCTGTTTTCTGGATTTAACTATATTTTTTTTTAGTTTTTTTTAAGGGGCTTAAGGGACACTCATACAAATATCAAGAGACATCAGAATTCCCAATGAAAAAGAGAAGCTTCCAGGAAGAAGGGAGGCTGAGGACAGTGCCTGCTGCACTTAGCCCAGGTAGAGAAGTCGGGTGCCTGGGCCTGCTGGGGGTCTGAGCACACACTGACTGTAGTTGTTACTGGTAAAGAATATTGAAACTATACTGGAACAGCACATTTTGAAAAAAGGAAGATTTCTAAAGCTGTTGTGAGTTAACAATGTGGTGCTAGCCCTTCCTCTAAAGAATACTATTCTTTCCACTGAAAAGTGACGCTAGGGTTGGAATTCTGTTCAACAAACAGTGTGGAACAAAAGTGACTAAACAGAGTTGTCAGCAGACTTAAAATGACAACACTGTACTACACTACAAATTATTTTTAGTGTTCTTGGGTTAACAAAAAGAGTAAATTTTCATTCTGTAGAGTAGAACATTTTTATAAAGGCTGGAAAATACATGATTCTGACATCTTGAACTCTTAAAATTCCCTCAGGAAATGGCCTGAGATGGATTCTGATAGAAACAAATTCCTATTTTAAACTCTTTATAAGCATTTTTCTTATTATTCAGGTAGTAGCCCTTTGGGCATTTCTGGAGAAAGCTGAGTGAAAGAATATGTGTTTTTAACTAGTTAATGAAAAATTGAGATAAACAAAAGAGTTGCTTAAATATAGATTTTTTTCTCCTCACATAATTTGTCTCATTAAAATGCTTTTACTATTCCGTTATTCTTATTTTCCTTGAAGGAAATATTGTTCTACAAAATTCCAATGAGACATGCTAAAAATAATGTCTGTGACAGAAATGTTAATTTCCTATCTAAATAATTAAATTTAAAACTATTGCATTTTACATTTCAAAAAAAAGATCATTAGATCCTTTTTCTTACGGGAAAACTGAGTCCCAGAGAGTATAAAACACTTGTCCAAAGTTACAGAGATAGCGGTTATGAGAGTTGGGTTGAACCCGAGTTAACTTATTTCTTCTCTAGTTCTCTTTCCATTGTGCTGAGCCATTATGGCTTATCTGAAACTCTGCCTTTTCTCCTTCCATTACAAGAAGGAAGTCTTGTTAAAATCTTTGCCTGGCTCTGCAGCCCAGCAAGTTGATAGAATGTTAGCTGTCATGAAAGGGCTCAGTAGGCCAAAGTTTAGATTTAATTTGTGACCCAATTAGGATTTTTATTTAGTGTGTTTTTTATTTTTTTTCTTGCTTTGCATAGAAATGATATTGTGTGTGAGCTGGAAAATACATGATTAGATGCATTTTTATTTATTTTTTAAATTTTTTTGGTTCTGTATGAGTCTCAAAACATGAGTAGCTTTATATCAAATTATGAAATAAAGTTATCTTTTGAACCTCCAATTTTTCCACTTGGTGTCTTCCTCTCATGTCTGCTGAGTGTCTTTCATCTGAGATTTACCACCCGGTTATTTCCATTTGATTATGTCACTTCCAAACTTGGATAATATCAATCATTTTTAATTTATTGTGAATTTGAATAAATTGTGAATGCTACCTTTCCTTTGACTATTTGTATTTTGACATTTTCATTGTAGAATAAAAGGCCATATCTTCAGTTATAAAAATGAATTCAAGCGCTAACTATGAGGAGAAAAAAGTTTTATTTATGAAAAGGAACTGATTCTGCTCCCTTGAAATCATGCAGCCTATGTAATTGTTCTGTTTTCTCCTTACCTTAGGATTTCTTCTTAGCCCTTGCTTCCTTAAACAATAATCATTATCTCTCTACCTTGTATTACAATTTGTTAAGGCTCATTAACATGATTTTTATTAGAATCAGTTAAATTCATGAATGTTTGTTAATGTCCTACTTTTCACTGCACTGTGAGGATGAGAAAGATGTGGGGGACCTTGAACTACCCTGAAGGTCTGTAGTGTCCCATGGTAGCCCTGAGTAAAATGGGGCTAGAACATCAAATTTTCTCATTTTTCATTTTCATCACTCAAAACATGGCTTTCAGGTCCTTTCTGACCAATTCCTACCAATTGATCCAAGATTATTGAATTCTACTTAAAACTATTTGTTATCTCTATTGGATAATATAATATAGTGGTTAGCAAACTCTTAGGACTCAGGACCATTTCATGGTCTTAAAAATTATTTAGGACAAAAAATGCCTTAGGTTTTTTGAGTGGTATGTACCAATATATATTATATGAGAAGTTAAACCTAAGAAAGCTTAAAACTGTTTATTAACTCATTTAAAAATAACATTAAAGTTATTTTATATAAACACAATGTAACTTACATTTTTTGAAATACACCTATATTTTCTAACACAAATACAGTTAATTAAAAAATAGTAATGCTTTATATATTTATAAATATCTTTAATGTCTAGGTTAGTAGAAAACGTATTCTCATGCCTGTTTCTGCATTCAATCTGTCGTTAACGTGTTGTTTTAAGAATAGGAGAAAAACTATTCTCATATCTGTACATAGTTAGAAAGGGAGGGATATTTTAATAGCATTTTTAGGTAATTATGGAGGATATTCTTCTTTGATACTCCATCAAAACTCAACAAGTGGTGATAATTTTTTAAACGTTAGTTGCAAGTTAGAATCTGAAATCATGCCAAGAACTTTCCCTAGTCTGTTATTAAAATACATTGGTCTATGTTACATTTTTAATTTCTTTCATTCATGCATGATTTATAACATTAGATGTATATAGATGATTTAAAAATACTCATTTACTAAATTAATGAATACTTACCAAAGGCTGATAAATTTTGTTATATAATATTATTATATCACATTCATTGAAATCATTAGCAATTTATCAGAAAGCTGTCTAACTATTAAGAACTTGTCACCATGGCAGGTATATTTTAAAAATTCTAATTTCTGTTTGAAAGTTTAAATTTTATCTCTGGACAAAAAAAAAAAAAAAAAAAAAAAAAAAAAATGCCCAGGTATTTTTCCTAAAGTAACAGGGTTACTTTTGTCTTTTTCAATAAAATGTCTGCCTTTAAGGACTATTATTCCAGGTAAAGAAACCATATCTCCATACATGTTAAGTTATAATGCTTTTCTTTTTTAATTATGAATATTATTGCTAAAATGTATTTCTCTTAAAAAGGTACATAATTTCAATGACCTTATGTACCTTTAAAAAGTTACATAATTTCAATTCATGGAAAACTCATGTAATTTTAACCAAACAAAAACTTATAGTTAGGCTGGTTCTCACCACTGTTTAGAATTTTATTGAGTTCTTTCTAGTAAAAAAAATTGCATTTTATGAAGGAAAGTGACTAGGAAATTTGAACTATCACACAGTGATTTTCCTGGAGACAACCACTGTTTTTCAAAACATGAAGTAGACATCTCATTTTGTTATGTAGAATAGAAGGCATGCTCAAGGTTTTAAATGTCATGAAGCTGGCTTTTTAATTTATTTAATCTTTATATCAAGAACGCGGGGTAAAGAATATAATGACTTCTTGTACAGATTGGCGCCACTGTCTTTATTCATTCAAAGTTGCTAAAAGTTTTACCCATCATTACTTTTGTGCCATAAGTGTAAAAAATCAATAGAATGAATAAATAAATGATATTTTAAGATTATTAGAAAATGAGTGTTGGTCTTATGGACTCCCTGCAGTTGTCCTGGGATTCCCCAGGGTTCCGTGTGGTACCTACCTTCACAACTGTTGCTAAAGTGGACAACTCATGATGTTAGAGCACAGTCTTTTCTGATACTTATTAGCTGTCGTAAATATGCAAAAAAGGTTTGCTTTTCTGAGTCTCAGTTCTTTATAAAATGAGGGGAAGTAGAAATCTCTAGCTCTTAAATTCTTCTCTGATTCTTTTTTGTTTGTGTCTGCATAATGCTACCACATGGCTGGGCAGAGCAAACTTGAATCCTGAAAATAGTCATTTGCTTACTTATTAAGCTTCCATTTGTGTCATGTAAGGACCTATGAATGCTAAATTTACATATTTTCCTACTGGTGTGCCATTTGGGGATAGGAATGTCACTTTTTTTACCATTTTTCTTCTAAAATTTGAAATAAA
Source organism: Loris lydekkerianus (assembly GCA_963574355.1). Classification (NCBI taxonomy): domain Eukaryota; kingdom Metazoa; phylum Chordata; class Mammalia; order Primates; family Lorisidae; genus Loris; species Loris lydekkerianus. The sequence continues at coordinate 51,280 of CAUYPK010009002.1, read as the reverse complement.
TATCAGATCTTTTACTTTTGTAGTCTTGTAATTTTTATACTTTTATCTTTCTGTATTGTTTTAATTTTTATATAAGAATCCCAGGCCTGCTAATGATAACCATAACAACTAAATTCACTGGAGAATGTGCTAGGCACTGTGTTAAAGCTGCGTGATTATTATCTTACTTAACATTCTGAAATAATCAATAAAATATTCAGTTCCACAAAGGTCTCCCAGAAATTAATGGAAGTGAATTACCAATAATGGAAAGAAGTAGGACATTTTTTGAAATTGTAAAACACAAACCCTTTATATGTGCAATTCTAATATGCAGTAAGTGACTTCATGTTGCTAGAGTGTATTTTTCTCTATCTTCCATGACTTGAAATATTTGTAATACATATACAAATATATACACGTTAGACACACAAACATAAATATGCTTTGTCTAAGCCAATTATCATCAAGACTTTCTCAATATATGAGTAAGCATTTAGTTCACGTAGCTAGAACTCAAGACATAGTTCATAAAAAAATTATTGTGAACAAATTTGGATTAATTAAAACAAGAGAAGTGTCTTCACTTCCAATGTATGCAGTTGTGTTTATCGGAGGGAGTGATCTTCTTCTTAATCCCGGAGGAAGTTGACATCTGTATTTGATTTAGTGAACTTCTGTTTGTTCATAACCCGTACAAAAGACGCTGCTGCAATCCATGAGCACATTCAGCTTACAACCTTGGTTCCCAGCACTTGAAGCAAGCAATCTGGGAAACAGCTCCTAAGTTTGTGCATGTTTTGATGGACTGAGTCACTTAATGCTTGTTCCCCCTTTGATCCACATTTACCTTTATATTGATGAAAATACATTTTTGTTACATTTTATTCTAATTATTTTAATAAAAGATCAGAATCTTGCATTAAATTATGTCATTCAGCCTGTTTACTGCTACCAACTATTTGGGGGCCTAATTCTGAAGAAGGATATAGAGGTGTGTCTGGGAATAAAATTCGGTGTGTAGAGATCAAGATCAAGTTCACAGTCTCAGGAAAACACCTGCTATTGAGTTTTACCCTTCTATCTGTAAGGGAGAGCGAATGCTCTGTTAAATAACTCTCCCTTAACATTCCAAATAATGTTTCTACCAAACTAAATGTAGTTTTGTGCTGATGCTAAACTTTAATAACTAAGGCTTCTTCCTATGTTTTTTAAAAGGCAGACAATAATGGCTCAGTAATTACTGAACTAATGTTATCAATTCCAACAGATATCACATTTATTAAACAGAAAATGCTATGTTGCTGTTCATCAGTTAGAAATGAGTGTAATTGAAATATGAAAATGAAGTCTGTTCGAGTGTGTGATTCATCATGAATTCTGCAAGCCCTACACTAACTCTCCTTCTCCTAATTAAACTGTCAAATTGAAATCTTATAATTAATGCAACCACATCGCTTACACTGGTTTTTTACCCACATGTAAAGCTCAATTCAGCAGAAACTTTACAAGAGCCTTCTCTGGAAAGAATGCAATTCTTTGCTCTTCTGATCCTGCAAGCAGAAAGCCTGTCCCTTCTACAGACCAGCGTGTGGCACAAGATTTCTGCTCTCTGCGAGATTAGGAGTGAAGTGGGCTGACACGTTTGTCAGGAAAGCTGGTAATCCCTGCCTTGAGTTTTTCTGGGAAAAGCAATAAAGAGGAAGTGGAGAGCTGGAATAAGGTCTTCTGCATTCCTGCCGGCATTTTATATTTCTACACCATGACTTGGCTTTTTCTTTTCTTTTTTGTTGCTAACCTTTAAAGATTGTGGTGGATTCCTTCCTGGTTAAACTTTGAGTCTGTGGATTTTCACCTCGGTTCTGTACCACTTGATGGCAGAAAGTGATTGACAGGAATTAGTTTCATCACTTAGGCTACAAACTATACGTGTAAACTGACACCCTGGCCTGAGCGTACATACTGAATTCTGCTTTGCAGAAGAGACAGCCTGGAAAGAGGTTGTTTCTGCGTATCTGTCCAATCGCATGGGTGGTAAAGATCTCTCATCTCGTGGGTTCACTCTGATCTATTGTTGGTTGCTGCCTGGGCTGTTACTCTGAGAAGGATTGTGAGTTTATCTCTGGTTATGCTGGATGAAATAGTACTGGGACTAGTTAGTAACGCCTGCTGCGCTGAGGCAGTAGAGATGGCACCAAAGTGCCTCCTGATACTACCCCTGGTCTTGCCCCTGTGTTATAGACGAGGCCTTTGTCCGATCTCTTGCATCACGTGTGATGGCGGGTTCCGGTTAAACTCTGTCTCTGGTCAAACTTGAACTTCTCCTACATTTTCCTAAGAAACAGGAAGCAGATTCTCTACTTAGTTTTCCAATTCAGTATTCCCATGTTTCTGAACATAGGGACTGTTCTTCCTTTTACCTTCTACAAAGTAATAATTTACTCATTAATCTCGACTTCTACGTACATGCAGCTCTCCTTCTGTGGTTCAGTCGCATCCATAAGCCTGGATAAATTAAAAAAATCTAATTCCTAACCTTGGTCAATTGCGATGCACAGTTACATTCGTTTTACCTGTTTACATATAGATAACGACTATGCCAGTTTTTAGTTAAAGTTTTATGACCAAGCCAGCCAGGCAGGGTGGGCTGTTGGTGGAGAGCCACAAAACACCCACAGTGCGAATAGTAGTTAGTTTCTTCCTATGCTGATGATCACATGTGTCTCCGGAGCTCTGATGTGCCAGTCCCTGGGATGGAACTGGCAAGGGGAGCTGGTGGAAAGAGGCTCTCTCTTTATATTCTACAAATATCTTACCCTAGCACATATTCCTTTTGTAATTTAAAAAAGTTACAGAAATAAAGGTAGTGCTTGCATGCCATCTAGAACATATCTGCTTTTATTGACCTAGAAAAGATTTTCTTGAACCCCTGCTGTCTCTGGTAAGAACACACCACCTCCAAGACTCCTGAGAATTACTAACCAACAGGCTTACATTTTTATGGTTCTGGAGTGGGGCATGGGAGGAGAGGGAGGAGGTCAGTTGGAGGGAGGGTGAATGGTGGGATCACACCTATGGTGCATCATGCAAGGGTACGTGTCGGATCTATTAGTATAGAGCATAAATGTCTTAACACAGTAATAAGTAAACGAGATGAGGTACATATTAGCCAGTGTGATGTAAGCATTCCTAATTCTATATGAAATCAGCACATTTCACCCCATAAATGCATTAATATGTACATGATCTATGTGTTTATGATTTAATAAAAAAAAACAAAAAATTTACTTACATTAAAGAAAATCTGAACATGAAAAAAAAATTTTCCCTGTTTCTCTGTATCATCTAGATTTTTTTTTTTTTTTAAAATCTCTGCTTTTGCTTCAATTCCAACACGTGAAATCTCAGCCCCTTTCTTTAATTCTCTCTTTCTCTCACTAATGTGCACACATAGGCAGGCGTAGTTTGGGTATATGGAGCAGATTATTTAAGTTTGAGAAGATGGAGTGTTTGACACCACAGGAACACAAGCAATTGAAGATGAAATTACTTGTTATGGTTTCTGAGAGTCCTTTCAGAATGCTGTTCCGCACCTACCATTTCTCTCTCCCAAGAGAGAAATTTTACTCTCAGGAGGGAAAAAAAAATCCTCTGATTTTATTGTATAAAACAAGTTAGTTTTTTCCTGTTTCTTCTCAGAACCTGAGAACTGAGTTTTTCTTTGCATGTCAAAAGAGTAATGCGCTTTGCTGTTCAGCAACGGGTTTGCTCCTTTCTTCTTCTCACGCCCTACAGAGATCATAGTTAGCTATGATTACATATTTTATATTTGTATTTATTAATGTGCATTGTATTTGCATTTATTAGTATGCAAGTATATGTTAGTATAATACAGGATTAGCTCTGTGTGTGTATGTGTGGGATATGTTTTCTGTAGCCACTCCCCTGTGAACTAACGATTAGTTTCCCTCCTAGGGGCAATCCTGTCCACATAGTTTACTAACTGTAAGGTTTAGTAACTGAGATTTCCTGGAGGATATAGTCCTACAAGTGCAGTTAAAATTTTGATAGATAATATTCTGATTCTCAAAAAATGTCTCAAATTAAAATTCAATAACCCAATGTATGAAAATTTCTATTTCAGCACAGCATTGCCACGCTTCAATATTTTCATATTAAAACAAACTTGGTTAATTCACTGGGGGAAATGGTGTGATATTGTTAATTAATCTTCACTCCCTTGATTTACTAGTGATGTTTAGTATCTTTTTCATCTACGTATTAACTATTTGAATTAATTTTTAGATTTTTTCCTATGGGTTATTTCTCCTTTTTCTTTTTTTTTTTTAAACTCATTTGTGAGAGCTTAGCTATATGCTAGGCATACCAGCTGGTTTTCTGCCTCAAACATTGAAAATATTTTACCCTAAGATGTCATTTTTCCATTTTATTTGTTTAATGTGTATTTTGCATCCTAGAAAGTTTAGATATTTTATTTTTTAACCTATCACTGATTTTCTTTGAGATTTTTATATATGGCTTCAAAAGCCCTTTCTATTCTATTAAAATAGCTGTAATAAAATAATGAAATAATGTTTACTTTTCACTACTCTATTATTCTAATTTTATTATTTATTAGAATATTATTTATTATTCTAAATTATTCTAATTTTTTGGTAGTTGGTTTTCAAACATGCAGATGTTTAATCCAAGTCAAATATACTTTTTTTTTGTAAATAATGTGAGGTAGAAATCTTTTCCTTTTATTTTTTTCCATATGATCAGTTACCTGAACATCATTTAATAAAGAGTTCGACATTTACAGCTGGTTTGAGTGGCACTTTTCTCATTTACTGAATAACCATATATAAAAGGATTAATTTATGTAGCTTTTAAAAATATTTTGATATTCTGCATGGCTGGTCCCTTCATTCTTTTTTATTTTCAATTAATTTCTGGCTTTTTTAACAAGGGACTAGCATGTATTCAGTATTTTCCTCCTGGTTACCTTGGCTATCTGTCCTCTGCCTGTTCACTGCTGGGTAAGTGTTGCTCAGAAGTTTGTTGGATGAGTAAATATTGAACGTTGCATTTTCTTTCAAATTTCCATGAAGAGGTGAAAATGAGAAGTTTCCATAGTTTTAAACTCGTATCTTTCTATTTCTGAATGAGTATACATTTTCTTTAAACTCATGTGAACCAAATAGTAGTCCTGCTAGAACCCAGGGGAGCTTAAAATTTTTTTGTGGGGACACTACAGTGGCCTGTTTTATTTTTTCTTTCATTTTTATTGTAATGTAAGTAATGCATGTAATTTATAGAAAACACATGCAAGCAAGAAAATAATTAATATAAAATCTCAACATGTAGTGATCACTTATTGATGTATTCCTTTTTCTTATTCCATACATGTTTATGAACATTTAAATATTATTTTGCAAAAATGAGCCCAGAATACGCACATGGCTTGTTCACTAGTCTTTACTTGATACTACATAGTACATGCTCTTTTATGAAATTGATAATTCCCTAAAATTATATTTGTGTCCTTCTCTTGATGTACCATGAATAATTTAACTAGTCCATCATGTGGGACTTTGTAGTTTGTTTTCGTTTTTTTTTTTTTTTTTTTAAACACTATAAACAGCATTGCAATTAATAACCTTTTAGCTAACCTTTCAGCACATTTATGATCATGTCCTATGTGAATTCTTTAGAATAATCAGTAGGGCAAACAAGTACATTTAAGAACATTGTCATATCTTGTAGTATTGCCCCCAGGAAACCTCATCTAGGTTGCATTTATGTCTTTCTACAATGTTCTTTAGTCCCTGTGTATTCCTGAGGGAAGTCTTCATTTGACCGTGATACCAGGTGGGCATCTTGAAGGGCACACAGCTGGGGATGCTGAAAACGGAGCTGGACACTGTGGGCATTTTTTGGCTCACACTTTTGTAACTGCTCTGTGTCTAGCATGCCTGTCCAATATTTCAGTGGATTATCTTAAAAATACTTATTGGCTGGTGGCCAGTGCTGTATAATATTAAATGGAAAGAGATTCTCAAGGGAAAGACTATGGGGAAAAAAAGAATAATCATTTTCTCGTGGGACCCAGGAAGATGCGAACGCTCTCTCAAAAGTCAAAATGCTACCTGTGTGTAACGAATTATTCTACTTGTAGTCTGTTCCGACTTACTCTGGAGGACTAGGGCAGAACATGGCCACAGTGATTGGAGAGGGTCTGCCATGTCCTGTGTTGACCTGAACAAATGAAAAAATAAAATAAAAAACCCCAAAAACGTGGAAAAATGATTTTCACTCTTCAGAGTCTCTTTTTCCTCAACCAATTATTAAGATTTAAGTGCACTAATACATGCACGTCCTTTGGAAAGTTCCTGGCAAGTAATGAATGTTCAGTAACTGTTAATGAGTGTGATGGTATTATTAGTCAAGGATGGAGAAGAAAACCAGTCTGTGGGGTTTCAGTGAGTAGCTAGGAGCAACATTTTTTATACCACTGATTGGTTGGTTTTAACTTTGACTGAACATACGTATTTTTTTAATCACATTCTTCCTTTGGGATCTGCTGAGTAAACCAAGTGAGAAGAGAGGGGGAGAAAGAGGAATCAGCTGTGACAGAATTGTGATGCACTTGTTTTCCACTTGGAAACTGCTTATTAAACTCAGATGCTTATTTAGACAGGTACATAGAGAATGTTCGTTGGATGTGGGGGACTATAATAGAGAAAAACATTTGTTTATTCCAGTTTATTGATTTGAGCTACTCTACATACACATCTATCATTTTGTGTTAACTTTATATTGCTAAACACATTCCTTAGCCAAATAAGGCCGTCTGGAAATCCCTACTATGTTCATCTCTTATACATACTGCTGTTCACTTGTTTAAAATAGATGTTTCCAACTCTTCCCTGTCAGAGTTTTGGCCGCAACCATTCCAAATCACTTTTAGCAGCCCATTCCATTATGGCCAGGAGAGTCTTGGGTTCACCTAATTATCTCCAGCTTGAATTTAAATGTTTTCTTTTGGTTCTCTTTCATAAGCAGATAAAAGCTTGACATTTTCATGGTAAAAACATTTTCTATATGACAATACTGTATGTGAAGACAATAATTAACTAATCTTTTAGGTTGTTCTTTGGTAGGTTAAAAACCAACCTCTTTAACCTTTCCTTTCAGTTCATTTTTGAAAGAATTGGCTCCAAATGCTTTCAAACTTCGTCTTCAGCTTAATTTGAACTTTCATGTCTTGAACTTGGCATTTCAGTTACGAGTGAGATTTTCTTTCTAGAGGACACAAAATGATTTGATTTAATAATGTTCAACAGTAGCATAATGATTACAGACACCATCACCAATGGCTGTTCATTCTATTAACACACGTTTACTGTTTACTAAGTGCCGGGAACTAGGCTAGGTGCCAGTGAAATAGTGTTTACTATGACACATAGAGTTCCTACCCTCATCAAGTTGATATTCTACTTGAGAGGGAGACAAAAAATAGAAATAGATTAACACGATTTCAGATGGTGATAAGTAATGTAAAATAATGACAAGATGATAAAAGGTAAAAAGAAGGTCAGGGTTGTGTTAAGAAGCCGGCCATGTGATCTTCACTTCAGGCAGAAGAAAGTAATACGTGGTGTTCTGAGAGGGACAGCCTTAGCTAGAGTGGCTCAGGTGAAGGGGTAGAGAGCCAGGCCGGGCGAGTTTAGTGCCGTGGGTGACGGGGCATCTAGAAATGGTGGTTCCCACTCAGAGTTTACTTTAAGCATAATCAGAAGCTGGGGGATGAATATGAGCTGAAGAGAGTTGTGATACAATGTTCTACAAAATTCCTATGATTTCTGTGGAAATGGGCTATTGGAGTAAACAGCAAAGTGGAGAAACCTGTTGACAACATATTTTCTCTCATGCTCTATAAATATCTTTTAAACCTAGTGCTCGGCCTGGCAATTAAGTTCGCAAACTCATCCTAGAGAAAGTGCTACTTACCTCATTGCTGAATATCACTACCAATATCACTATCACTTCGAAGTCCTCCCCTTGGGATGCTATGCACCAAGCCAGTGTCTAGACCACCCTTCAAAGCACCTTTTTTTAGGGTTTGTGAAGTTTTCGGGTTTCATACGAGGACAGCTCTGATGGCCATTCCAGAAAAAAAGAGTTCTAAAATGTTATTCTTACGTTTTATATCCTTCTTGCCTAGACACAGATCTTTAGCCAATACTCAAATCTGGTATTTTAAAATCATTTTTATTTTCAGATTTCTACTTTGAAAAACCAAAGCAACAGTTAAAATGTTTTTCTGTTGGTGTAATTATTGGTATTTTAAGAATATTGAATTCTATAGTTCTCTTTGCAAATATAAATGCCCGCAATTGTATACACATTAAAATGAAATTAACTACCCTTGGAAAGTCTAAAAATCCAACCCCTACACATAATATTTTTTCCACACGATAAAACACATTCTGAGTTCAATTGCTGATTAACAAATGTGCATTTTGGTTTTAAGCGATGTGCAAAGGTGGAAACTGACTATATTGTATAGCCTGCAGGGAGAGACCTTGAAATAAAGAAAAGGGCAAAATGGAGTTGGTTAGCGAGACAGATAATGCACAATATGCTCCTAGTAAAAAAGGTTAATGTTTCCTCTGGTTTCACTTGAACTTGACTCATCTGTCACATGATATTTACTGGGAATTGAGTAGTTTTTAAATTTTTTTAACCTGTTGAATAAGTTGTCTCTGTGTGCAATTCTGACCTAAAATTGAGCCTCTCAACTGTGTTTCCAGGTGTAAAAATAGTCACAACAGAAGGAAAGCGACTCACCTATCACTCTGCCGGCATAAAGCAGACAGAGAGAGCAAGGAGGAAAAACACATGTTGACCATTCAAGAGACAGACTTGTTGGAGGCAACATTTCTCAGTCCCAAGGTTGCTGTGTCCCTCGGCTTCTCCACTGATGCGGCTGTGCAGTTTGCACGTATCCAGGGATCTGCTCAGCATTTCCCACAAGGATTCACAGAAGTTGTCATCTCCTAAGTGAAGGAAGCATATTGTCCTCAGTTCCAGCCTTTGGTGGAAGTGATTTCACCCCATGCTGAGAAGTGGAGGCTTATTCTCGCCCAGGGCTGTAATGCCCAGATTCTAGAAGGCTTTCTCCTCTCTGGACAGGGTTTTTTTTTTTTTTTTTTGCTGACTAGGCCTCACTGTACATATTGCTATAATTATATTGAATTAAATGGTAATGTAATCATGCCGTAAGTTTACTTGGTTGAGGAGGAAAATGCAAGTTATACAGAACTGTGATTTCTCGAAGGGCAGGCCCAGCAGAGGAAGCGTTTGGGCAGTGGACTCTGAGATGAGGAAAGTTTACCCCACAATTCCGCTGACAGTTGTTACTCCCCAATAATTCAGAGCATTTTCCTGCATGCTCTTCATCCCGGGCTGCTGCCCATTGTGAAGTCTGATATCACTCTTGAAGTCACTCTTGCATTTTTCAGTGAATGGACGATTGACCAACTTCTTATTCCTGTAGCTTTAAAAAATAAACATCCCCTTGCAGACTTCACTTTGCTTTCTCCTTCTTACAAGGGTCAGAATAAACATGTATGTTGAATACTTTTCATGAAATGAAGTTAGTTACCCCCAACGTTAACAGCCGCAGCTGTGCTCTTTGGGGTTATTTCAGAAGCCGATTGGGCAACGCGTTTTCCTCTCATGCTGTGGAGGGGCGATGAGTTAGTGACGCTCTTAGAGCACAAAGCTCTTCACTGAAAACTGTTAATGCCAAAAGCGCTCAGCAAAACGTTGGGCGGGATGGTGCACTCTCAGGTGGGTGCTGGGCCTCTGTCCAATACACGCTCTCCCTAACTAGATAATTCTTCTTCAAAGATTTGTTAGGAATAAACTTTGGGGTAGGAAGCTCCTTAATTCTTCACAATTGGGTTGCCAGACTTAAGGAGCTATGGTGAGGAAGATTTGGAAAAGTCCGAGATGAGGCTTTAAGTTGTGGTTTTGGGCAGTAATTAATCATCGGGCAACTGTTTTTAACTTACATAGCCTTATACTCTACTCTCTTCTCCTTGGCCTAGGAGAAATGCAAGCCTTATTGTTAAAATATTAATTGCCTCAATTCAGGCAATGATTATTTGAAATCAATGTCTTTGGTTGAAATAAAAATCTCCTGTTTCACAGGGACATGTTTTATATCTCAAACATTGTTCATGCCCAAGTGTATAGTAAATCATTGGGCATCACAGTGTGCCATCAAATACGATCCTATAGAGAATTGAAAAAAAATCAGCATTCTATAGCTGGATTTTTTGGTAAGATTTATAATTTTTAACTTAAAAAAATCGATACATCATAGATGCACGTATTTTGGAGATTGACAGACATATTTTGATGAATTGTGTCCAAATCTGTTTGACAAGGAAGAAAGATTCTAAGGAAAAAGGTTGAGACTTCCTCTTCAAAAGTTTTTTCAGGCTAACAAAAGAAACTTTCACTTTCTTTGAAAATTCATGCTTGTACACAATTAGCAGTTACACATTTAATCTTTGTTTCCCATTTTTCTGTAAGTCAAAACACCATACGAGGTGTGCTTTTGCAAGAAAAGAAAGCAAAAGGAAAGAAACAAAAAGACAATAATTTCCCCCTTGAGCACATTCTCTTTTTACTTAAACATTTGTGACAGTGAGAATGTGTCTGTGTTTGGAACACGAGCTCTCCTCATGATGGCTTTGTGTTGTGAGAACCTGCTCTGAAAGCTGCTCTCTGAGTAGCAGCTCATATGGAGAGACCCAAGTGTGTGACTCTGCTGGCTCAGCCACAGGACAGAGCTCAGCTGCCCTGGCGGGGAAGCCTTCAGATTTGGAGTGGTGATGCCAAGCTCAGGGATCACCAGGGTTCCCAAGAGCAATTACTAAGATTCCACCCTGGAGTTAAATATCTGGATGTGTTTCCAAATGGCTTTTCTCTCTCTCCCTCTGCCTCCTCATCCCTCTCTCCTTTCCCTTTTCCATTGCTAATCCTCCTTTTCTCCCTTCCCCCTTTTTTCATTTACATGTGCACACATGTACACACAAGCACATACCATTGTTGTGAAGTTATTATCCTCTGAAAAGAGATTGGCGATATTCAAGATACAGTCCAACATTCTATGAGAAGTAATCCTAACTTATATTAAAAAATACCCCAAAATAATCATAGAAAGGTTGTGAAAATATAACCAGCCGATTCTGAGTATTTGTAAAGGTCTGTTTATCCCAACACAGGGACTATATTTACTGTGCTGTCACGCTGTTCTTTCTTCTTTCTTGGTTTCAATTTTTATTAACATTTCACATTTTATTAGCACATTTATTTGAGGAAAAGAGTGATAGTAACAGGCAAAAAAGCTATCTAAGTCATGGATGATGAATTATTGGTTGTTTTATAATTATAAGGTAGAGGGAGTTAAAGCTAATGTCCACCAGACATGTTTAGAGACACTGATTTCCTAATTCCATCACTGAGGGCTGACTGTACATATTACACCTTCCAAGGAAATTGCTGAAGAAGAAATTTGTCTTTTACATTGGATGTTGACTTGTTTCACTCTACTTAGCTAACTTGGGTGCCATTTTCAAAAATTTTTTCCACATAAACAGTGAATAATGTCCTCTGATACTTCGGATGTGTGACTGATCTTTTCTTTACTCAAATCTCCAGTGTCTCACACATCACTTCACTGATTCTGAAATTCAAGGGCCTAGCTAAGTTATAAAGACATCTCTGGGTATTTACTTTTATAGAGAAACATCAGTTAGCCACAGTTCCCTTTGTCTGGTACATAATAGACAAATGTTTTCCTCCAACAACTTTCTGTAAAAGACCTATTATCTACGATGTTTGGTACTGTAATTTAGGGGATATTAGGAATAAGGGGCTTCATATCTTTATATCAGGTAAATGCAGGGTATTTTTGGCTAAATTAAGTTGGGTTTTTCAGATGCCAGTGTGATAACTTGAGATCTACGTGATTTGTCACGGCCACTCCTATGTGTGTCAGTGGCCTCGTAACAGAAGGTGTCCAAAAGACAACTACTCATTCTCCAGCCATCACCTCATTTAAAAAGTTTTCTTCTCTTTTTCTCATCTCGGCAAATGGCATCACCATTTTCCATCTTCGATTCTTGTATTTCCTTCAACACTCATTGATGCATCAGCAGGCCCTTGTCAATCTACTTGCAAAGTTTATTTAAACGTGACCATCTCTCTTCATCTCCATCACTAATGCCCTGATCTAAGCTTTCTGGCACTTCTCTTCTGGACCAGAAGAAGCTTCCTGACAAGTATTCTTGTATTTTTTCTTTTGCAGCTCTCCTATTTAAATTCTTTTAAAGACAAATTAAACCATATCCCTTCCAGTTACACCTCTTATTACTCTAAGGATGAAGTCAGTGCCTCCCTTTTGCCTTCCACATCCTGTGTCATCCAGCTGTATCCCATATAGCTGGGATATATATCCCACAAGCTTGAACTTGTTAAGCTTCAAGTATTCAAGAGGTAATGCGATAATTCAAAAATCCAACAAAGATCAAACTCAGTACATGTGACTTTGAAGCCCATTAATCATATTAATAAGAACTAATAACCTTTACATTCTTTTTGCATCAAATGTTTAATGTCTCTTGTCTCATTTGAAGTTCACAACAGCATGGTAAGCTGTACATTATCATTTCCATTTTGCAGGTAAGAACACTGAGGCCCAAGGAGATTGGGAACTTTGCCCAAGGTTCTACTATTCAGAACTCACAGAAGCTTGAAAAGATTTAAACTCAACATTATCCCAAAGCAGTTGAGCTCTTCATCTGTCCCCTTGATGTCGTTTCCCCACCCCGCTCATTATTCTGATGTGAGACATTTGCTGATAAAATGATGGCTCAACATGGCTTTCCTTAAACCGTATTAAAGTATGCTTAAGTCTGCACTCAAAAGGCCAGGAACAAACTTTGGCAGTGTGCACGCTCACTCCTACCTCATTCCTGAGCTGCGGTTTGTTCCTTCTATATTAGAGGTTGGAATTTTGATCAACCTGGATGATAGGAAGAACATATATCCATCAATAATTGGCAAGAATAATAAATGTCCAGAGTCAGCATGGGATACAGTGGAGGAAGTACAATAAATTTCATGCCGAATCAGCTACGAAGGCAAGCTGAGGCCAAAGAATCACAGCTGTCATTTGGCTGTGGGAAAGAGTTCAGAGGTCCTTTTGACTGCTCATTCCCATGAACTTGAGGTTCTCAGAGGGGCACTCCGGGAGGTGACACTCTGTTTTCTGTAGTAATGTGACCCAGAATATGACAGATTGCTAGTAGTTAATCAACAGGTTATGATAAAGCCCAAACGTGATTTATTTCTTTTGCCCGAGATTGGCTGTATTTTCACACACACACACATACACACACACTCAGCTGAGCAAATCTCCCAGTAGCCAGTCCAAACTATCAAATTGACATTTCCAACTAATATTTTATTATTTGGTAATTCATAGAAATTATAAGACACAATTGTAATATTTTAGGTTTCCAAATAGAAGTGACATTGATCCATAAATGGAATTTTTATTCATGCAGTGCAAAGTTTATGTTAAAGTTTTTTAAATTTTGAAGTTATTCCTTTTGTCATGGAAGAGTATGGCTTCATCCACATATGGAATATGAAAGATGATTATGAGAATGAAAATTTTCCATGTGCAAGAATCTCCCATTACTTTAGAGATGTTTTTGGATTCCATATTCCTGAAATATTTTAAGAATTGTTATGATTGGCAATTTGTAAAAGTCTTGAGGTGGTAGGAAATTTAATGATGGAAATAATAGTAATGATAAAAATAAAACACTAACAATGATTGATTCTCAAAGAACGCCAGGTACCATTCTAAGTGCTTTTTGTTTATTATTTTATTTTAAAAAAATCCTTATAACAACTTGATAAAATAGAAACTTTACTTATCTCCATTTCATAAGGGGATAAATTGAGGCCCAGGGAGGTTAGTATGTTTCCCAAGGCTAATAAACAGTTAATAGGTTGCAGAGTCGGGATTCAAATCTAATCAGCCTTCTTCTTGATCTGGATAATGAACTTCTAGTTTAAATGTTTAAAACACATGCATGAATATAATTTTTATATACAGTGTATATGTATGTAATATGCATAATTCTATAAAATACTTCAGAAAGAGAATCCAGTAGTACTCTTGTAATGATCCAAATAGAATCTTCAAGAAGTGGTACTGAAATGACATTATTAGAAATAAAGATAGGAAACTGATGATTTTAAAATTTATATGGTAATAATTAAAATACAGACAATACGTTTTGTTATTATTACATCAGGAAAAGAATTTACGGGAGGGCACAGTTAATATTAGCCCATTTCATATGAAATGTTTGATTTTTTGAATCAAAAATTTATTTTCTGATATTTTAAACAAGAAGCAGTACAATTAGTCAAAGTAAATGTCTATACTATCAACACAGTTTTGCCAGCTTAACGGTAGCTTGTTTATGCCGGCAGCAAAGAAGCTTTTGAGAGTGACTGGTAAAGAAATTTTGAGAAAGGCATTTTCCACTGCTTGTTAAGAATTGAAAATTTTTCCTTTCAAGAAGCATTGTAAAGCCTGGAAGAAGAGGTAGTCATCTGGTTCAAGGTCTGGTGAACACGGTGGATGACAGAGTTTCCAGGTCCGGCTTCTGGCGTTTGAGCAGCGTTGTTTGTTCTCCTTGTGGTTGAGCGTGTCTTGCACGAGGATTGGCCTGTCTTTGTTGACCAATCTCAGCTGCTTACTCGCAGGCGTCCTCATCACGGTGTCCAGCTGTGTGTGGTTAGGCGTCTGCTGGAGTAGAGTAAGGAGATTTTATAAGGTTGTCGTGGGTCATCCAGAGTTGGACTACCACACACACACCATTACTTGTGTTGGATAGATATTTGGTTTGGGGCTGTGTTTCAGTACTTCATCGTTATTTGACCCTTGTGCTGAATACCTGCAATTGTCAAAAAGAATCCAGCTTTCATCACATGTAGCAATATGGTGTAGAAATGGTCCCCCTTTATGTTGTGACAGCAAAGAGAAGCAAACTTCAAGACGATTTCTCTTCTGACACTCATTTAATTCACACAGAACCTGTTAGTCCACCTTCACTACCTTGCTGGTTTGTTTCAAATGGCCCACTATTGTTGGAATAGTAACACCAAACCTTGCTGCTAATTCACACACCGGTTGAGATGAATTCGCTTCCACTATAGTTTTCAGCTCATCATGATTCCACCTTGGTCTCAGGTTGCCCACGTGGCTCAATTTCAAGATGAAAATCACTATAATGGAACTTCTCAGACTAACAGGGTCCTGTGCATTCATCAGTCACGTCCTTCCTAAACATTTCATTGATATTTCAAGTTGTCTGCATGGCACTGTCTTTATGATGGAACTCACATGCAAAAAAATGTTGGACTTATCCATAGTTTCACAAACACTGCTCTAAAAAAACATTCAAAAGAATATACATTTGAAAGAGGAGGGCTGTGCCTTCAGAATAAAAAAGAAAACAAAACAAGAAGTGTCAGAGTGAAATGTCAGAGAGACCAACTATCAAATTTAGTACTTAAGGAAATCAGACATTTCATATTTAATAACCCAATAGATGAAGAAAGTTCGGAATGTTAGTGTTGTCGCTAGATTCACTAAGTAGCTGCTTTCTTTTAAGCCAGAAGACAAAAGCTGCCAAAAAATAAGAAAGACATAACCAATATTTCTTTATGTTTTCCCTGCACTTTCCCAAGTCCTTTAGGTCTCAACAGTGTGTATGAAATACACACATATAAGCATTCCTTATATCCTAAATATCCCTATATCCTGTACCATAAAATATTTTGTGACATTTTTTGCCATTTGATTTACCATTTTCACAATGCCAGTGGATCTGGTACAACTAAGCGCTTCTTGACTTGGGAAGGACCAGGAACTACAAGGTGCCAAGTTCTCCAGGGCAGTGGTTGAAGGATTCTGACTGTTGCCTTCTTATCAGAATACTTTTTTTGGGTGCTATTTCAGAATTAGAGCACCAGGAAAAGGTTTATTATTTTTTTTTTATTGCCTCTCAAATAGAAGAAATGTAACAGCAGAAATTAGAGTGCAGTTTCTAGCAAATAGTTTGAAAATCGAATGCAGTGTCAAACAAAAGCAAACTTCTTGCTCTTTAAATTAGAACAATAGTGAGAGGATCAGAAACAGCTGTGGCACTCAAGGAAGAAGAAAAACACTCAGCTGTGGTACAGAGGGTTGATGCAGAACTGTAAAAAATTGTCATTGGGTTTTATTACATGCTGGCTAATTAATGATAATGAATCTTACTTTTTTCTTTGTACATTTTGAACATATTTCAAGACGAACAAGCAGGCTGCGTGGTATGTATATCTCTGCTGACCTTGGCATCTGGAACAGTCCCTCTTTTATTCTGTGAAACCCAAGATAGGAGAGATTCTCGTCAAGCCAAAATGAGTTGCTTCGTAGGCTGCTCTTATCATTATTATTTAATTCCTCTATCATATAAAACCTTTCATTTTCCCCCATGATCATTAATAATGCTAGCATTAACTCTCAGTTTCATGGAACCAAAAAATTAAAGGGAAGAAGCTTCTTTATTCCATGACTAGATAATTCTCTTAGAAGTTAAAGTGTTGACTACATTTATTGCAGCCACACATGGTGGACATGACTCCTGTCTTCTTGAAAGCTGAGAAGCTACATTCTGCATTTTCTCTGTGTGTTTATTTGTGTTTTTATATTTATCTCCCTTGCTAAACAGGTCTTAGAACAGCAAATAGTTGATTGGTATTTTGGGAAAATGTTCATTGAAAATGTCATGGGGCTATTTATGCTGTATTTCTGTACACACATTGTATATAAGGTTGGAAATACATGTGGCTTCCCAGTTTCAAAAACCGCTTATGGAGGTGTGGATGCTGTGGTCAGAATTTTGGGATTGGGGTGAGTAGATAGACACCCAGAAGCCATTAATTCTGTAGTTTTTCTCTGGCAGCAGGGTTGTACACATGTTTATGGTAGAGATGACATGGCTACATTTATTACGATACAGAAAGCTTTTATTTTCCTGAACTTCTACTGCAAAGCCACAGTGACACCTTAGAAAGAGGCAGCCCCGCCCTCACCTCAGCTGCTCTGGTGCTCACCACCGCCTGCCCAGACCCTTGATCCTTTCTGCTCATTAAGAAAAAGGTATGATTGTTCTTGTTAGCTTATCCTTTGAACAACATTAAAGAGTTTTTTCCCTAAAATAAATAAACTCAAAAGCTAGTCTACAAAACACCTCAAAACTGTTCTGAAACCTTTTGGCAAACCAGGTTAAACCAGAGCTATATTTGGTCCTTAGACTGATACCTTGGCATAGAAAAAGTAACATTTTAGTATTTTGAGGTTGCTGTATAATTAAGGGTTAAAGGAAAAAAAAGAAAGAGTCACCAAATTTAGGCAGAAGTCAGAGAAAACAGTTCAGACAGTAATTGTCAAGAGATTTCTTTTTCTTTCAACTTTCAGGGACTTTAAAACTTCAAATAGACCAAAAATACTTTTACACCCTTTTGCCCCTCAGACTGAATACTTCTAAGTCTTTACAAGTCACAGACCGCATTAAACTTTGTCAACTGGTCTCTGAAATGGACTTGAATGTATGTCCAGATGTATGCGTATATGTATTTTTGCCAGTTCATGAGGAGACATTTACCAAAATCCTAGTTGAAGATTATAAAATAGAGAAAAGCCAAGACAAACTATTGACAAATACAGCAAAGGGAATAGAATAACATAGAAATAAGTTCTATAACATAATTAAAATTAATAAAATAAAATTGAGAAAGAATATTACCAAAAATAAAAAATATAGCAGTGAGATAAATGTGATCATGGTAATGATAATAATTAGTCTCTGCAAATCAAGAACTCGTCATCAGTTGGCTACAGACTAGATGTTGACTTTTGCTTAGCAAAAAAAAGGAGTATGAGTCAACAGTATTTACAAACTTGGGAGGTGGAAATAATACTCACATCGCCTAGATATAAAGTGTTTCAAGTATACTTATACATTTAGCAGCATCCTTTATAAAAAGTATTTGATGGTGTTAATTATAACTTAGTCCTATCCATTTGTTTTAAAAATAAAATCCGCTAAAGAACCTGAGTAGACATTTGTTAAAATGAGAACTGTGCATTCAAATTTAGATTCCACTGCCTAGAGTAATAATTTAGTTGCTAGGGAAAGATTAGATGTTCATTAAAAAATACTTTTGATAATTCTGTGGGAAAGATGCTTATTAATAATCTAAATGCTAGTGAAATTTAGGTGGAAAGCCATGGGAAAAGTGAGTGCTGGAAGAAAGACAGGGCCCCACACCTATGATGCTACCATCATCTTTTGCAACGCCTGTCTTTATAGTTCATATTTGATTTATTGATTTATTATATTATAAAGTATTTCCCTGATTTAAATGACTACATCTTCATTTTAGGGAAAAAGGAAAAAAGGATGCAGAAAAAGAATTTAAAAGCATTTATTATTCCATAATTGTGAAATTTTAGTGTTCTTACCCTCTTCCCTGGATATGGGTGTGTATAGATGTATTTTTTTCTTTACGTATTCCATCTTAAATTGTATATGAAGAATATTGTTTTAAATTAAAAAACATCCTTGGAGTTATTTTGTACTTTTTTTGTTTAAATGTAGTAAGGAGAGCAATTTAAGAAATTATACTCTGAATAAATAGAAGACTCTCTGTAACTCGTAGGTTGGATGCAGGCAAGTCAAGGTGGCCGTCCTAAAGTCAGTAGAAAGTCAACTGCACAGACCGGGACTCGCTAAGACTCAAGAGTTGAAAAAATTATTTGGGGGGACCAAACAGCCCTTCACTGTTTAGGGTTCTTTTGTCATATCTGGACATTATTTTTATTTTTAATTTAATTTAATTTTTTGAGATGAAGTCTTACTCTGTTGCTATTGGTAGAGTGCAATGGCATCATAGCTCACAGCAACTTCAAACTTCTGGGGTCAAGTGATCCCCTTGTTTCAGTCTCCCGAGTAGCTGCAACTACAGGCACCAGCCACAACTAGAAGTTAGTTTTTTTCTATTTTTAATAAAGACTAAATCTGACTTTGCTCAGGCTGGTCTTGAACTCCTAAGGTAAGGAGATCCACCTGCCTGGGCCTCCCAGAGTGTTAGAATTACAAGTAGGAGCCGCCACACTGACTATTCCTGGACATTATTGACAGGGTGTTTCTTTCTCCTCCTTCTTCTGGTGGAATGGTGATGGATCTTTTGATTTTCTGGTCATGAGATCCTCTGTGGATTATAACAAGTGTGGGCTGCTGTGGAGCTAAGAACAAACAACAATAAAATCAATTTACAAAGTAATGAAAGTCCTGTTAATAGGTACAGTCCACATAATACTTACAGCTCATGTTTTTGACCAATCACTTTTCATGCTTTTTGTCTTGTTTTTAACTTACATCATTGCCTGTGAAAATGGAGCTTCTGACCATCCTGTGATGGTGCTACTTTGTCAGAACTTAAGTCAAAAATGTGCCCAGTGAGTTTCTGAGTACCCTCTAAGTATATAGACATTAAATAGACATATTAATGAAAGAAAGTCAAGAACATATCTGTTAAATGGGATAAGACAGGCTACACCAAGCTAGTAAATAAATCCTGCGGTATGAGGTGAACACATCTGAAATTTAAAGGAAAGATTTGTTTCTCCCTTCTATTAAGTGTCAGTCCAAGTGACAGTTTCTTTCATACCATCCTCAGGGGTACAGGATGCTTTGTCCTGTGGCTTCCTCATCTCAACTTGTGGCCTCTAAGTGTGCCACTAAAAAAAAAGAAAAACAAAGGAGGCACACCTGCTTTGACTTTATCTCAATCTGAAGTAGAAAGTGGCACACATCCATTCTCACCTGTTAGTCCTCGTGCCAAACTAGTCTCACGTCTTTAATCTACTCAAGGGAGGCTGGAGAATTTAGTGCGATGCATCTGTCAGGATTCAACCCCAGAATCAGAACCACCAGGAGATACACGTATTAAGAGATCTACTGCAAGAAATGGGTTTCTGCTATTGTGGGGCCGGGGTAGGCAAGGCTGAAATCCACTGAGCAGGTGATCACCAGCAGGCTGGAACTCACCAGCTGCTATCCACAGGGCGGTTTTTCTCTCTCAGAGGCTTCACCTCTGCTAGACAGGTGTTTCACTTGATTGAACCAGGCCTACCTAAATTATCCAGGTTAATCTCCTTTACTTAGAGTCAACTGATTATAGGCTTTTAATTATATCTGCAAATTCCCTTTACAATAACACATAGCTTAGTGTTTGATTAACACTAACCCATGTTGCAAAGTTGCCACATCACAGAAACCATTACCAGGGATCACTTGGATAATAGATGAGCTCTAATGATCCTTACCAGAAGATGAGATATTATACGAGGTGTCATGAGGCATCACTCATTAACAGCTACAACAAAAGCAAAACAAACAAACAAACAAAATGGAAACAAATAAAGAGATATGAAAGAATTGATCACATCAATAGCCCTGTGAGTTGGTCCATGAGAAGGCAGAGGGATCATCCTTTAACTATCAAATATGCACTTCATCCTCTAGGCTTAGTTAATAGTTAAAGGTATTTATTAATTAATTATTATTATTATTTTTATTGTTGGGGATTCATTGAGGGTACAAGAAACCAGATAACACTGATTGCATTTGTTAGGCAAAGTCCCTCTTGCAATTGAGTCTTGCCCTCAAAAGGTGTGTCACACACCTAGACCCCACCCCCTTCCTCTAATACTTAAAGGTATTTAATCCAGAAAATTTTTTGCAAATTCTTAGAAACCTGCCAAGAACAAGCAAGTACCTCATCATACCGACTTATCCTAGTCCAGATTATTTTGATAATTTTGATTAATTGTGATATTATCTTAATTTCTCTGCATGTTCTTCTTGTTTTTGCATTCCACCTATTTTTTTCTATGCCATTTTATTACCTCCGAAGCATCTCTTGCCTACTTGTTAAGTTCTTATTATAGGTTAGTACAAACTGTCTTACATTCTTAGATTTTGGATTTTAGTTAAAGTTTTAATTCCACCTGATAAATATCTTTCTTTCTCTTCTTGTACCATTTGGCCCTGCATTCATATTCTTTTGTTTCTCATTAGTAGCCCACTGAGCTGTTATATACCTCACAGCAGCAGCTACTAAGATAGCTTTAGTCTTTAGTAACTTCATGTTACTACCAGCCAGTTGGTCTTCCCCATCGCCCAAGTCACAGCTGACATCGCTGTTGTTAGCATCACCTGGTAATGGCTGATGGTGTTTCATGTGCCTTCCTGGGCTCTGAACAAATATCTGCCAAGCATTGGCTAGACACTGAAGTGAATGTGACCATGCCAGTCTTCCATCTGCTGCCTGTATTTGCTCTCTGTTATACTCTGAATATTACCTTAGCTGAGAGAGAGAGAGAGAAGAAAAAGTACAGACATCAGTTCTATTAGGTGAGGAGCCAAAGCCCTTTCTGGCCAAGTTTGCTAAACCTTTCTCTGTTGGAAGTTACTCTTTGCCAGTGAGGCAGTAAGTCAAAACTGAAAGCTGCAGGAGACAGACAACGTGAGGCAGAATTCATGAACTTCTTTGTGGCAAGGTTCAAAAATAATATTTAGGCACTAAATGTTTTAGTTTCAAGGTCAAAGTTACTCCACCTTATGATGACTATTAGATTAGTAAGTCATTTATCAGTCATAGACAGACTGTTTGAGGTGCTCCTAAGGTGAAGTGATTATGCTCATTGAGCCAAAGTGTAGACTTTTCTTTATTATCTGTTGGGTCAAGAGCTCACCTTATTATAACATACCTGAATACGGATTTTCATTGCAGAGTATAATTAGTACATGGTCTATTGAGTAAGCAATATACATTTTTAAAATTGTCTAAACACCTCTTTACATGCCAACTCTGGTGATAATTACCAAATGTCTATATCTAGAAAAACAGGCAATTCAGAAATATCAATTTGTGCTATTATTTATGATACACATGTGCTAGTTTTCTCTAAATATAGACATTTGGTAATTATCATTGGGACTATTTGTTACAATTCCAAAGTAGATACCAATGGGATAGAAATATAATTTATTTGGTAAAAATGTAAATGCTGAAAAATTCTCATTATCTTTTTGCAGAGTACAGTTCTTAGTTTCCTATTCATATTTCATGTAATAATTTTGGATTAGCCATCTGGTTTGTTGAGGGTTGAAAATCTGTTTAACACCAACGCAGAATTTTTGTTAAAAAATAAAACAAGTTACACAGAAATCACAAATGGTTTTCAGGTATTTCAGAATGCTAATAATGAATAACTTTTAGGAGAAGGCATGTATTTTGCACTTTTATCTTTAGCACCTTTTTTTTTCATTTATGTAATTTAGATTCACCTTCAGCAGGCCTTTGAGACCATTTTTCTGAGATATAATTGGTACATAGTAAGTCTTACAAAAAAATCTATGTTGGGCCACCCACATTTTCCCAGTACCACTCTTTCCTTGTCCAAATGGTTATCTCAGTGATTAGAGCATTTTGTCAATGATGCCGAGTCTATAACTGTGAGATTGAACTACCTCCTCTCTGCCTCAGATCTGTAAAGAGATTCCAATCTTCTGCTGCTCATCCAGAATGGATGTGGTTGGTTAACATGGGGAAACTAGTAAGCAGAGGGTACATTTATTGGGACAGATCCATCACTTCATCCCTGTGAAAAGCTTGAAGTGTGTACTGCATAAAAAGTTGAATAACTAACACTACCCAACTTCAAGACAGTATAAAGACAGTATAATCAAAACAGTGTGGTATTGGTGAAAAAAATAGACAATAGATCAAAGGAACAGAATAGAGAGCCTCGCTGGAAATAGACTCACATAAGCATCATCAACCAATGTTTGACAAAAGAGCAAAGATAATACAACAGAGAAAAGATAATCTCTTCAATAAATGATTCTGGGACCCCTGGACCTTCATACACAAAATAACAATTTAGACACAGACCTTATACCCTTTCCCAAAATTAACTCAAAATTGATCACAGACCTAAAAATGCAATGCAAAACTATAAAACTTCTAAAAGATAGTATTTGAGACAACCTAGATGATTTTAGGTTTGGCAATGACTTTTTTAGAGACAACATCAAAGGCATGATCCATGAAAGAATTGACAAAGTGGGCTTCAGTAAAATAAAAAAATTCTGCTCTGTGAAACACTTCCAAGAGAATAAAAAGACAAGACACAGACTAGGAGAAAATATTTGCAAAAAGTATATTTGATAAAGAACTATTATCCAAAATATACCAAGAACTCTTAAAAACTCAACAATAAGAAAACAACCCAATTATCAAATAGGCCAAAGATCATTATGGCACTTCCACACACACACACACACATACACACACACACACACACACACACACACACACACACAGAGATGGCAAAAAAAAAAAAAAAACATATGAAAAGATGCTTCTCATTATTGGTCATTGGGAAAATGCAAATTAAAATGATATACCACTACATATCCAGGAAAAAATCTAAAACACTGGCAACACCAAGTACTGGTGAGAATTGTGGCAACCTGGGTTTTGGAGGTTCTTGCTCTTTGCTGGTGGGAACACAAAACATTACAGTCACTTTCGAAGACAGTTTGGTCTTTTTTTTACAAAACTAAACATACTCTTGCTATACAATCCAGAAATTATTCTTCTTTTTACCCAAATAAATAAAAAACTTATGTCCACACAAAATCTTGCACATAGGTATTTATATTAGCTCTGTTCATAACTGCTCACTTGGAAGCAAGCAAGGTGTCCTTCAGTAGGTGAGTGGGTACATCTAAATAATGGAATATTTATCAGACTAAGAAGAAATGAGCTATGAAGGCATGAAAAGAGATGGAGTAAACTTAAATATATGTTACAAAATGAAAGAAGCTCATCTTCCAAGGCCAGACTCTATGAATCTAACTATACAACATTCTGGAAAAGGCAGTACTATGGAGACAGTAAGAAGATCAGTGGTTGCCAGGAGTTGGGGGAAAAGAGGGATGAATTGGCTGAGGTTGGAGGGCTTTTAGGGTAGTAAAAATATGCTGTTTGATACTTAATGGTGGATACTTGAGGTCCCACAGTTCAATTTGCAAACTCATCCTAGAAAAAGTGCCACATTGCTAAATATCACTACATTCACCTTTGAAGTACTCCCCTTGAGAAGCTATGTACTAGTTCAACTTTCAAAGTACCTTTTCTAGAATGAGTTTGTGAACTTAATTGTCTGATTCATACAACAGCAGCTCTGATGGCCATTCCAGAAGAAGAGTTCTAAGATTGCTTTGAAGTGTGAACTAGAAATTGATATTGGTGCCACGCTTCCCAGGGGGAGTGCTTTGAAAGTGATCTCAGTGATATTCAGCAATGAGGTATGTAGTACTTTGTCTAGGATGAGTTCGTGAACTTAATTGTCTGACCACACATGTGAATTGAATTATACATATGTCCAAATCCATAGAATGTGCAAAACCAAGGGTGAGCCCTATTGTACACTATGCACTTCAGCTAACAATACTGTGCCAATAGAGGACGTTATACATGTGTGGGGGCAGGGAGTACATGAACTATCTCTATACCTTCCTCTCAATTTTTCTATAAACCTAAAATGGCTCAAAAAAATTATACCTTAAAAAAGTGGGTATTATATTTGGTAGGCAATGTTCTTACTAGTGAGTCCCCTTCCATCTATGGCAGGGAATAAGCTTCTACCCCTGGAGGTGAGTGTCTGTGATTTCATCTCACATCATGGACCCACATTCTGTTTTGTCTTACTGAATTATTTTTGTAGTGATGTTCTCTTTGCACCTGAGGTTGTAAGAACATCTGGATAAAGCCTTGTACTCATCCAAGTATCAAGCAGGGTGGATGTGGGTATTGGACTCTGAAGGCCAAACTTTGGCTCATCTAAACATGTTATTTAAACAAAAATATTCTTTGGAAGGAAAGATCATGACCATTCAACACAGATGTGAAATTCTGTGGAGTACTCATTTAAAAGCCACCTGTAATAAATGCAGCTTTGAAGAGAAAACCTAATGGAGTTAGGGAGCACTGTGTCTAGAGTGCTGTTCCCGATGGCACTTGGACACAGTCCAAGTGAAGCAACCCAGTAAGCTCACTTCCTGACACTTGGGGAGACAATGGCCAGTGAGGAGCTGGTTGGCTTTTTATAAGGTTTTAAAATAATACCCAGTTTTACTTTGATAGGGAAAAGAATGATGAGTTTAGCTCCATGATCTCTCACTTAATCATCTATCCCCTGACAAGGACAAGGAGATGCTTCTTTCTGTACAGATGTTTTTAAGGGTACAAGTTTGGAGAAAGTGCATGCATAGGTAGCTACTACGTTCAAAAATAGATTCTGAGCACAGACTACGTACCTCTCAAACTTTTCCATTTCTTTTTTTATTTTCTCCTTTAACTTTTTAATCTGGAAAGGAATGGAGGACAATTACTTATAGGACAACACTTAGGGTGCTCTCTGTAATGGTTCATTTTTGTTGTTGATGTTAATTTGATTAAGGTGAAAAATAAAGGAATAATATAAATGAATTGAAAGGGAATGGCTGGATGTCTGTGCAGGCTAAGCATTCCTACCCAAAGCTGTACGCAGGAAGCCAGGTTTTCAGACAACACCACTGATGACAACACTCAGTATTTAGCAATAAAATTAGTCTCCTGCTATAGGTAAAGACACACTGAGTCTTTTGGGCACATCAAAAAACACTACAGTCACCATAGCAGAAGGATATGACCTAATAACTATGGTCATATCAGAAAAGAATATGGTGGAGCCTGCACAGTTGGCCAGCTCCCTACACTGACCACCTCCTTAAGTTAACCTAATTCTCATAGACTCAACATGGACCACATGTACACATCAGTATGGCAGGCCTAGTTCCTATGTTCCTAGTTCCTCTGTTTGTTGTTATGGTCTTTTGGATGGTCAACTTATAGAGGATCTACCATATTCTAATCAAAGACATATATAATATTCATATCCTAATCCCTTTTTGCAAGAATAATACAGTAGAACCTCTATAAGTTGACCACCCAAGTGACCATAACAAAGTGGTTGACATACAGATGTGGCCAACCTTAGGAACGAGGCCTACTGTAGTGGTCGACATACAGATGTGGCCAACCTTAGGAATGAGACACATACATGTAGTGGACAGCTAGACTTTGAAAATTAGGTCAACGTAAGGAGGTGATCAGGTAGGGAGGTGGTCAACTGTGGAGGTTCTGCAATGATTCTTGCCTACCTTGTCTTTACTGGAGATAATTTCTATCACTGATTGATTAGGGATATGAAGATTAAAGTAGTTCTGAATAATATGACCAGAGTTTATAAGATCTCAGGTAGTGTTTAAATACAACAGACAATGGATCTGAAATAGATACGCCCTTCATCCTTGTCAACTTTTTTTCAAGGGATGAGGTGTAGACAATGTAATTTTCTGTACTTGTTCCTGGGAGATGATGGCATTCTCTAACCCAGACGATGAGGGAACTTCAGAACAAGGGGATAGAAAATGGCTGGGAGGGAAGAAGAGAGGACCTGTGCTCTCAGGCAAAATGATTGTGGTTTGGAGCAGTGTAATATAATTTTTATGGGCCCAATATTTTCTGAATATTAATTTAAAGGCTGAGCAAAAAGATTTGAGTTTACACAAAGTAATGTAGTGATTCTGTCATCTGAATGTTCAGTTGCATCTTATGTCACTTCCCTTCTTTTGCTGTTCTTACAATAATAGTGCAGTGTTTTGCCCACACATATTATAGACTGTGCACTTATGGTATATACTGATGTAAAGGGCAGGTAAGCGTGATGCCTTCAGAGTTAAAGTTCGGATCCTACTGCTGCCAAGTCTAGGATGCTTCATCTTGTGTAACTTTTCCATTCTGACTCTTTACGATTCATTTTTCTGGCCTATGGTGACTGCATTGAGTTGCTTGTTTAGGTGCAGGAGTCCTGAGTCCCAGTCCCTGAGCAAACGGAAAGGAGCTCTTCCTGTGGGTCCTGTCAGGTTAAGCACAGGCAGTCAGCTGTTCAAAGTCCAGCAGGGTAACATCTTAGAAGTATCTGTATGCCAAAATGTATTTTTTAAAACTCATTCTATTTATAATTGCTAACCCTTCGTCTCAAGGCTGTGAGACACTGCCCTTTTTTTTTGAAAGCTCTTCTTTTGAGGGCTGAGATTAGAACCAAAGTTTCAAAACACCATAGAAGCTGCTCTTTTTCCTAGCTATTAGCTTTAGAGGTGGTTTTAATAGTGGCTTTAAAGCTGCACTAGCTACAGCAGGCTGTGGCTAATTCAAACCAAATTTGGTGTGATTATATCATTAAACCACAATTGTCTACCTCCACGCACTTTTCAGTTGACAGTATTAAAAATCAGAATACTTTTTTTTAAAAAATAAGAAATGGAAAGCCCTTTAAAATGGTCTCATTGCTGTGAAGCCTTCTCTCAGAAAATACCTTTATCTGTGTTTCCCCACTTGAAGACACGGATCATCAATGCTGAATCAAAACGTGAAAAAAGTTCCCAGAAGTCAGAATGTTTAACTCCTGGATGAGCATTCACAACATTTAGTGCGACTGAAGAGGAAATTCAACAAAAGCACAATTTTATAATCTTATTATGCTAGTAGTATATTTATTTTTATCTGATGGACAAATTCTTTTTCTAAGAAAGAAGTACTGTTTCTGTGTTAAAGGTAAAAGGTAAACACTATTCTTGCAGCACTAGCAAAGCCTGGGTTAACCTTGAATAATCGTGTTGTATTGTTTTAATCAGATAAAAATGCTTTTTAACTTTCTCCTCCTTGTCTATGTTTTAGAGATAAAGTTCTACCTAGCGATGTGTGACGTGGTCAATTTCTAGAGCGGCTTGGGCCAGGTGAAATGTAAGATAAAGAGGACTCTGAGGAGAGGCATGGCCGTACTCAGACCAAATTACCAGAATGACCCTCCTCCTCTCTTGCCTCTTTGCTCTGAGTGCCATTAATGCCTAGATTAGTAACCTCAAGAGGCAGCCTGCACTAGATGGGGATTCAGCTCCCAAGGTACTGCATGATTGTGTTGTGAGATATTTGCAGAGAGGTTTATTTTGGGCCTGGTGAAATTAGCATCTTTGTTTACAAGAAAACCATCTCACTGATCAAGTTAAAGTACATACCTAATAACCAGCATTTCTTAGGCTTTTATGTTGCCCTTAATTAGACTCTTCAGAGTTAATTAGGGGAACAAATGGTACTTTTTGTTCTTTTAAGTCCCCTTTAACAGCCTTCTCACACATAAAATGTTCCCACGTTTATAGGTAGTTTGGCCCCTGGTTTAATCCCACTGGTTAACTGCTCATTGGTTAACTCCTCCTTCACTCACAGAGAGAAATCCACTTTATTTTCTTGGGTGCCTTTGATTCCCCCCCTTTTTTCTTCTAATTTTCAACCATTAATATGGCTTATTTTTAGATACAAAATTATTCATTAAATATTTTTTGTTCTCGTTTGGGAACAGCGTTTTGCTCAAGGCTTAGAAACTGGCAAAACTAAATTAGTGGAACTCTGGCACAGTCAGGGAGATGAAGACAGCTTTTACCCTAGAAACTGCACAGAAAAATGATTTCTGCACACCCCTGTTCCTGGAGTTGGGGGTGGTGGCGGTGGTGGTGATGTGGGATGTTAACGGTGCTTTCACTGGAATGAAAATAAAAACGATTGGCCTCATTTTGATACCTATTATAAGTTTGAATATTTTTCTTTATTTGTGGTTAATAAAGGGCTACTGCATACAGAAAGCTAGCACTGGAAATAATCAGTGAGTCCCAAGGACGTGAGATTTTTCAGCCGTGATGTCTGTCTGCTTTGTGCCCCTCATGGTAATCTAAGACTATTAGAAGTGAACCGAGTAACTGAAAAATAGTCTTTGCATTAGAGCAGGAGTCTGTCACTCTTCCTGGCAACCCTGCCGAGAGCTACACATCAAAGCCACCACACTGTGCTAATAGTGTCACTTATCCCGCAGCCTCTACACTGTCCCATATGCAGTTACCATGCAGGGGGTGTGCACATGAGGGTGAGAGGAGAGTAGGCACTGTGCTAGAAGAAACCGTAGGGGATCAGCTGAACGTGATTTATCACCTCTCATCCTTGCAATGGAAAACATTTAGGAGGAGCAAGTAATTGAGGTCTTTCAAAAATATGTTTTTATCGGAAAAAAAAGTCCTCGAATTAATCAGAAACCTAAAAATGGAGGAATAAAAATAATTTTTAAAGAAAGTTTTGTTATATTTGTGTAATTGGAAGAAAGAGATTAAAGCTTTAAAACACTGTCCTTAAAATTACTTCATTTTGATTACAGGCCTGAAGGAATGTCAAAGAAAAATGCCTACATTGTTGATTTTGTACGTGGCAGTCATGATCACGGTATCAACCTAACTCAGTACTGTTTTCATTAAACTGAAGGCAATCAGTGATAATATTAATACCTATAGTGCACTGTCTTCCTTACCAGGCTCATCTTGCCTTTTCGTGTGACTTTGTTTTGCCATCGTTGTTTGTGTATTTAGTAATCGCTGAACGGTGCCAGACTGACAGGTGGGAGGCTGACTTTAGGGAGCAGTGGGACACGCCCCTCCTGCCACAGCGGGCCAGGAGGCGCCTCTGTGGCCTGAGCTGAGTTCTGCAGTGTGACTGGTCCCCTGCTCCAGGGTCTCTGCAAAGTCTTGTCTCAACAGCATCCTTATTTCTAGGTAATCTGTTCGAGTACTTTCTTAGGAGCCCAGCTGGCTATAACCGCTTCTTCTGGTGTCTTTAAAACTGTCCTTACACCAAGAGAAATGAATGGAAGGCAGAAATTTAAATGGCCGAGTTAAAGTTTACCTTCATATTTCAAATGCGCAGGGGGAGTGCGAAAGATTTTCTAGCAATGTTTCCGTGAATCAAGAGGATAAAAAAGAGCATTGGGGAAGAAAATTCCCAGTAGATAGAAAAAAAGGATTATGAACAAATGGACAAATGGTCTTCACTTCCTCAAATCACCCCAAGAATTCTTTTTATAAAATTTTATCGATTATTCACATCCCAGTTCTCTTCTTTGGAGGTCAAACTTGACAATTGTAACTCATTGGGATAAAATCTTTACACAGCTAAGGAAGGTATCGTAGCAGGCATCTCTGAAATTTCTACATTTTAAATCTAGAGGAGTCTCTGAGTTCATCTTTTGTTTCCGGCTTAATCTTACAATTTTAATGTGTGGACTGGTTCACTGCACAGACCACAAAGGGGCTCTGCCTGCACGCAAAGATGCAACAAGTGACCGTCTCATATCAAAGACCCGGAAAGAGAAACGTTAAACAGCATGAAAAAGAAAAACTGAAAAACCTTTGAGGCCTTTCAGTCTAGGCAGGGCACCCAGTGTTTCTTCTAAGTAGGAAAATATACAAATGAAGTGAATTTTATCAACTCCAGAAAAACAGTTCCTCACCCAGCGCCTCGTCTCACGTAACAACTTCTACACCTCCCGCAGCTGGAGTCGGCCATCCGTCTTGCCGCTTCCTCTCTGTCCTCAGTAGCTCTTCATCTGGGGTCTCTGTTCTGATCGCCACTGCCTTATTTTGGGGTCACCATATACATTTGAGGTCATATTTTTCCTTCTTCATTTTCCTCATCTAGTCCCGTAAAGTTGGAGAATGTTGATGTGTGGGCTCTCAGGGCTTGATGGCAGCGGGCCCAAGTGTCATGATTTTTCTGGAGGCAGCTGCCTGTCAGTCGTCTTCCCTGTTCTAGCCTGTCCGGGATGCCAGAGGTTCTGTCTGAAACTCAAGGCTGGTGCTGGTGTGCGGTGCCACCATTGCATTATCTCTAGTGCCTTCTGGGAGAGCCAGTTAGTCACCATCACGGTCTACGCAAACTTTCCCTCTCCAAACCCAGCCATCTTCTTCTCTTTTTGTCTCCTATGTGCCCCTACACCAGGAGCATGCAGCTTCTTTCTATTCTCTGAATATGCCACTCTTTCCCAGATGCTATTACTTTTCTTGGAACACCATTCCCTCCTTTCTCCACACAGCAA
The DNA here is from genome assembly GCA_963574355.1 of Loris lydekkerianus. Lineage (NCBI taxonomy): Eukaryota > Metazoa > Chordata > Mammalia > Primates > Lorisidae > Loris > Loris lydekkerianus. Next base: position 19,995 of record CAUYPK010009002.1, on the reverse strand, counting down.
ACTCCCACTGGTGCTGTAAGACCCAGCTCAAATGTCATCTCTTCTATGAAAATTTCCCCACTCCTGTGAAGAAGAGCTACACTCCCCCATTCAGGGAGCCACTGGCCTTTTGTGGACACCACTGCATTGTAGCTACTGCCACCCCCAGATCTGGGCCAGAAAGGCCCTGATTTAAAGGGCACTGGCTGTCCTCCAGCCCAGGAAAGGTCCACAGAGTCAAACAGATGTGATACCCAGAGTCCGAGCTTCTCCCTGTCTAAACCATGCTCCGAATGCCTGGAACCACAGAACTCTCTATCCAGTCCCATCCGAGAAACTGCCTGGGGTCCTGTCTATGGGTCTTCGTGTCTGTGAGTTTTCTATGTAGTTGGTGTGAGATACACCAGGTTGAGGGATGGAAGGAATGTGGATGGAGCTTGGGCTTGTTTCCTAGGGTGTCCAAACACAAGTGCCCAAGAGGCATCATGGTGAGTGTAAAAGACAGAGCTGGGGTTGGGGGAGTGAAAGAATTAAGGAGGGTTACAAGCCTGAACCTGGAGGGTGGTTTCTTTAATGACATTGTTTCCAGCCTGCATTTCTAAGAAGTCCAAGAATTCTAGACTTGTACCTGGTAGTTCATGTTATTAAGATGGAGTATTTGTCAAGGTAGTAAAATAAAACATAGTTTACTCAACTCTTTGAAAAGTTAATTATAACTTTTAAATATTTTGACATCTAGTATATGGACCTCCATTTCTATTTATGCTCAGGTCTAGCAAATGTTAAATATTAAGCCCGAATGGGCTTAATAATGATTTCTCAACATCCTTTTCTCCCTAGCTGGACTGTAGGGCTGGGACTTCTTTCTTTTTTCTTAATCTCTTTATCACTAGTTTAGCACCTTGCTTGGCACAGAATGCATTTGTTGATATAAAGAATTATATTCATAATAGTTTGTGAAAGCAGAAACATGTATATTACATTGCAAAAAGCAGTATCTAAATTGCTTAAAGTAAACAAGAAATGGTCTCTGTGACAAATTTGGAAAATGATGAGTGTTACAATTGTTCTCAGACAATAAAAGAATGATGCCTGATTTTAGAAGCGAGACTATAAAAGATGTAATTAATTAGATACAAACAGATTCTTTGCCTCCAAATGCCCTAGTATGCTAACTCTACAATGGCTTTTTGTAAATAAGACCCATGGTGCCTTTCCAGGCATCTTTATCCACCCCTGTGAAAAGAAAAAGGGAAAAGAGGTAGAACGTGGAGAGGACAGCCACTTTTGCAGCTATTTGACACACACTATCTTAATCTTCAGGATGCTGTGAAGCATGTATTATTACCTATGTTTTCTAGATGAGGGAATTAAGATCCAGCAAATTTCACAACTTACCTCAGGCTACAGAACATGTAAGTGGCAGAGCCAAGATAGAAACCCAGGTCTAAAGGCCATAATCTTTTGACCAGAGGTGGCAGCCATAAAGATGAATTTGCTTTAGCTATTGCCAGCCATCAAGACTTGACGTTTTGGCACTATTGGGACAAGCATTGAGCCCATATTGACAACCCAGCATCAGTCTTTCAGGAAAAAGTTTGCACATGAACCTCAGAGCACTGAGAGCACTGGCTGAGGTGCTGTGAAGAGCTACTAAATCCATACACAGGCAGATGTACACCTATGTGTGCATGTGCAGCAACTTACCAATGGTTTAATTATAGATACCAATTGGTATCTATAATTGATTAAGCAACAATTTTTTTTATATCTATATATTAGATACCAATTGGTATCTATATGTATCTATATATATCTATAATTAAGCAAGAATTCTTTTTTTTTTGTAAGAAAGAGGCAATAATGATGAAAACCAAGTCACATCAGCACAGTTTCCCAGGTATGTTCTGATGTTGAAAATCTGTTAGTTTAAACTCTTATCCCTGCCACATGTAGAGTTTCATGAGTGGATGGGGCAATTTCATCCTATTCTGAATAATCTTGGCTACCATGGTATCTGCAGACATCCAAATCTGAACCATGTTGACCGAAACTTCCAGTGGTAAGAAAATACATTCATAAATACAATTGATGAAAAAGGATTATTAAAAAATGCAAAATTTTGTGTCTCCTTTCATCTCACCCTGACTGGGGTCTTAGTTTCTTTTTCAGCTTGTAGGCGTCCAGTAAGAGTGAAGTATTTCTGTAAAACGTACTAAAAAATGCCCTGTATACCTTTATTATTATTCTCATCTCAGGTTGCCCAGCATAAGGTGAAGGTATGAGAAGACACTTTGAATTGTTGTGTGGTTATTGACATTGACCTCTACATGTGGCTACTGACATTTATAATAGTTTATTATGGACATTATGTCTTTTCTCAAAAAATACATTTTGCAGTTTCATCCTTCTGAGACTCATTTGGGGAAGACAATAAGGCGTTCCCAGTGGTTATGCATCATCTCCTGGAGCAGGAGAGTAAGCCATCTTTTCCCTGCGACATCCAATTGTGTAATTCCATCCACTTACTCCTTCAGCTCGCCTTACAGCTCACTCCCACCATTCCAACTCTGCACCCTACCCCGGAAGTTATTGGAAATTCCACTTCTGGGATGTAATTTCTTTAGCTTGAATTCCATTAAAATGCAAATATAACTAAAAGTGATAAGAATGAGTGAAAAGGCAAGTGAATGAAAGGATAAAATGGCTATTAACATGAGTTCAGATTTCTTCCTGAGAATTGACCTTGATTGTGAAGATGAAGGCCTAGGTCCAGCATGACTGAAGAAATTAAAAAGGGAAACCTCTAGGGGATGTGGATTCACATAAAAGTTAGTTTAAGGATTATGTAAGAAACATCTGGCCTTTCAATTTTTCAAAAGCTCTGACCTAAGAGATCATTTGTCTTCCATTCATTGTTATAGATTACACTTTAAATCTGGCAAACATATGCAATTTGTTACATGAGGGAACACTGGTCATTTGGAGAGACAAATTTTCAAATGTTAGCTTCTTGTTATCTTGCTCTGCTAAAGCCAATGTCTTTCTACCCCTCTTTTTTATCCCTTCTTCACTGGAAGTATATAAAGTCCTGTGATACTTCTCTCCTGAGTCCAGGAGGGAGCATGTTGAAGAAAAAGAGTGCAGACTGGAGGAGTCCTTGTAGTACTGTCTCCTTGATGTCTCTTTTTAAATTCTTCTTGCTCCCTCCTCCTGTGTCTCTTTCAATATGGATTTTTAAAGCTCTCTCTCTTTCTCACTAAAGAAACATCAAAAAATACAAAGACTTCAGATTTAAATTCATTTAATAGATAACCCTTATGAGCTGCTTATTGAACAATGTGATAGAGAACATAGCTTAGTTCAGTCCACTATGACAAATTACCATGTAGGCTGAATGGCTTAACAACATTTGTTTCTTATAGTTCTAGAGGCTGGAGAGTCCAAAATCAAGGTTTTAACAGATTCAATTCTTAGTGAGTGCTCTCTTCTCAGCTTGCATGCAGCCACCTTCTCACCATATCTTCACATGGCAAAGAGAGGGAACTATGATGTCTCTTCCCTTTTAAAAAAAAATAAAGGCCCTAATGCCATCATGGGGGCTCCATCGTCAACCTCACCTAAACCTAATTACCTCCCAAAGGGCACATCTCCTAATGCTGCTCTTATTATTATTAATAGACTTATTTCCCAAGTGTTGGACCACATGGACATCCATATTTCTTCTTCTACTCTCTGCATTTAGTGGTAGATTTGATACTTACAGAATTGTACTACAGATCATGTTTCCAGTTTATCTTCCAGATAAATCTTCCAGTTTATCTTCATTTCTTCTTTTTGAAATGTCTCACTATTTTGCTTTTTTTAAAATTTGTTTTCTATATGGAACATTAGTCACTCTTGACCTGAATTCTGTTTAATACAGTGTAACCAAGAGAGAATAAGTAATAGATATGAATTCATTATCAAATAATTTATTTTAAATCTTCTTTGAATCTACTTAAAACTTAAAAATAGCATTTAAAAGTTTAAATAGCCTTTAAAAGTCATCAGTCAATTCAACATGCTCTCATTGTACACATGAGGACATTGCAATCTAGAGAAACAAAATCAATTTCAAGTAATCATGTACCAGGACTAGAACTTAATTCTCTGGAGCATTATTTTTGCCTCGTCATTATTGCCATGTTTTATTTCTCCAAAACATTTTTTTTTTTTTCTCTTTGAAGTTTGTCTCCAAGTTCCATTAGGAACCATCGTATTAAGTTTGAGGTTTAGGAGCAATTCTGTTGGGGTGGATCATGTTAGACTATATTTTGATGAAAATTAGCACTTGTGTGTGCCTTAGGCTGAAAATTAGTCAAGTCTAATAGAAATCATTCAGGGGGCCTAAAAGCAATTTAGCATTTCTTTTTCCTTCTTCTGGTTTCTAAAGTAATCTGTATATATGAGGAGCTCTGAGTGGATCTAAAACAGGCAGGTGTTTACATTCTCTAGCACCATGTGTAAAAATATTCTCATTTTCCATGCGGTTGGTGTATGGGAAATGCCCCCCCACATGCATACATACATTTCCATTTGAAAATATAAATATATGTGTGTGTGTGTGTGTGTGTGTGTGCGCGCGCATGGGTGTGTATTTAAGATATCATGGACTATGTTTGAACCAACTTGACTCCAATCATACGGATACAGCAGAAATAAAAAGTGGAAGAGCTATCAAGCTCTTGAAAACTCACTTAAAATTAAATTTGGATGGGTGAATTATCACTAAATAAGGATTCACTATGTTGAATAGGTGTAGACTTCAGCTCCATCTTCCTTCTTACCCTCAAACCCAAATTAGTAGTTTAGGTTCGATTTAAAGCTATAATATAGGTTAGCTTTAAGTTTGCAAGGATTAAGGTAGGAACTTTGAAACAAGAATCTAAAAAGCATTGCATTTCAGAATTAAAAGTTCAGGAAATTTCAGTACAGTAATTATTTAGAACCTGATAAATTTGGCAGCAATTACTGAATTCATACAAATAACTGTCTAATGGTAGGAGATTAATGTAAAAGTTATTCAATTAAATATTTTTTCCTTCACTTATTTTGGCTCTCCTTCACCCCCCCGCCCCCCCATGTCCCGCTTGGTCACTGCATTCCAGGTATATTGACCTTCTTATTGTGGCATGTGCTGTTCCTTTGTCTAGAGTACTATTTCTCTACAAGGTCACCTGCTGTGTAATGTCCCATTCGTCCCATTCTTTAGGTGTCTGCCCAAGAATCACATCTTCAGAAAAGCCTTTGTTGACTATTCTCTTGGAAGGGGCACTCTAACATTCTTAAATCCTTCTCTCTGACTTACATATTTTCACAGTATTTGTTGCTAACACTTTTTAATACATTGGTTTGTTCATTTGCTTTTGTCTGTTGTTACAGTAGACTGTAAATTCCACAAGAATGGGGACTTGGTTTTATTCCTTGCTTGTCTCCAGAGCCCAGAACAGTGGCTGTACTGAAAGCTTTAAAAAAAAAAATCTTAAAATAAATGAAGAATTTCATGAATAAATATTACCTATTTCACCTTCACAGAGCCCCTGCCACGTGCTGGGACATGTGCCCCTGTAGGAGTCCTGGTTACAAGCTGGGATAGCTATTCTTTTTCTAAAACTTCTTTTTCTTTCAAAGAAGTTGAATCTGAAGAATTTTGTAACTTTGGATTCAGTTTTTTACTATCAAATTAAAGCTAAAAATGCTGCCAGGAAGGAGGGAAAGCCAGATTGGAGGGGGAGGAGGCGAGAGGTAGTAGAAGGGGAAACAGAGAGTTGGGGGAGGAGATGGCTGAAAGATCCAGGAAACCTGAGGAGAGGCAACAAAAACCAATTAAAGTTAATGAACTACAGCTAAGCTTTTTATTTTAGTTTTTTCCGCCCCTCGCAGTATACCAGCCTTAACTTGGAATTATTTTTCTTGGAGAGACACTTTCAAAAAGTAGATTATTTCCTCCCTACCCCCATGTTCGGCAAAAATATTATAACACTTGAATCAACCAAAGCATGAGGGTATGTTTTGTGCAGCTATCTACTGGATTTGTCACTTGGATTTGACACTTCAGCCTTGGTTCTACCACCTACTAAATTCTGGCAAAATCCCAGAATGTCACGAATCCTGTTCTCCTCTGTCTTCACAGAAGCTGAAAGTCAGCCCTGCTGAGGAGTTATCTGGAGGCAGGAGGCGGAGGTCCAATTGTAGTATCTAATATTAGAAATAGAGACGCCTCCAATGGTTTTTGGCAGACTGAGCCTAGAAAGAGTGGCTCTGGCTCTCCCACTCAAACGTCTTAAATAGTTTATATATCTGTTTGATTAATTTGGCTGGAAACGTGATTGCAGTTAATGTATTAGGTATAAAAGTTTAGAGGAAGATTCTTATCTCAGTGATAGCTACTCTTCAGAATATCTTACTCTATCAAACCAGCTATGTTTAAATGATGAATCCTAATGATAATGAAATACTATCTTATATTTATTGAACTTTTTTTATTATCCACAGAACACCCCCCCCCCATTTTGAATATGAATGAAATACACTTTACTAGCATCTTCTATTCATTCAACATTTTGGCACAAAAGTATCACATTCAAATTTACGATTCCATTCTATAACACAAAACGTAGTATAAATTTATCTAAATTCCTTCAAGCCATTTAAAATCTGAGCTCTGACACTCAGCATTTGAAGTACATTTCCAAATACTCTGCTTTCACAAAAATTCCTTTCTCAACGTCTTGCCTTTGCTTCAAGCTTGAAACCCGAAAATTTTTGTCTATGTTATTTCATGGCTTCTCATTTCATTCCATTAATTTCTCTTTGGATTCCTAAATGATATCAAATAATTGTCTTCTCTCATAGAATTTCAGAATCATAAAAGTCAGAGTGGCTTTATGGAACATTTGACTGAACGTTAACTAGTCTCTCTATCTCCCCTATTTATTCTCTTTTCTGTTTGACAAATGTTTCAAATACCCGGGGTACTCACTGTGGCTTGAGGAAGCCCATTCTTGGCTGGGAAACATTTAATGATTAGAAAGTTGACTAAAAACATAACTACTGTAACTTCTGCTCATTTGTCTTAGCTACTTTGGTGATTCATTTATTCATCCATCCATTTGTGCATTCAATAACCATTCGTTAATATTTTACCACATACAGAGGATATATTAGATCAAAGCTCTGGAGTATCACAAAATTAGTCTATTCATGTACATCTTACCTTCCTTGTTTAGAGTTAGAGAAAAATCTACATTTGTAAATAGAAAAATCACTCCTTCTACTTATCCTGACACAAAATAAGTTTAAGCTCTATTCTGTTTCTGGTCACTCTCCTCCAGAAAAGCCTTTGTATGTCAATATCCCACTTAAAATATACATTTGAATATGAGTGGGCTTTCTTCACATTTAAAAAATAGTAAAACTGTTACCTCCCACATTTCAACACATGCTTTCTCTTCATATAAAAATATAAAAGTGAGCTTTTTTTCCTTCATATATTTCAGTGTTGGTCATCATTTACTTTTATATTATCTGAAAACTTTAGATTTTGAAATCTAGATAAAATACAATTAGGTCAGGAATTCTCCATTTTGCATTTGTAGAGTGTGAGTATGTATGTGTGTCTGTGTGTGTGAAGGGGGAGCAGAGATATTGATTCAACTCTCAACTTTGTTTTTTACTTTTCTTCATATTAAAGTTTATCTTGTGAAAGAATTGTTCTTCCTATCCGTGTAAAGATTGCTTACAGATAATATAAACAAGATGAATATCCCACTTATCAATAGAAACAGAACATGAACATACAATTCACAACAAAAGTGCATGGCAATGTCTAACAAACATATATAATTCAGGCCCCAATTATAATAAAAATGTAAACTAAATCTCAATAAAACGTATTTTTTTACTCACCAAACTGTCAAATGTTGGTTAATTTGTTTTCAAATTTTGATTCAATACTCATGGTAAGAAGGTTAAATACACTCATTTATTACTTGTTTAGGTACAAATACAGATTTTGCAGAAGCCAAATGGAAAATATAGAGAAAGAAGTAATTATTAATAACATTTCTTGGATCATATTCTAAAGAAATAAATGAAAAATGAGACTATGTACAACACTGTTTGTATTACTTAATAACAATAAAATTTGAAAGCAGTTAAACATCCAATATTAGAAAAATTGCTAAATGAATCATATAACCGATGAGACGCTATAGGTAGTTACTACCATTTGGAAATATTTAATAACACAAAAGACCCTTACATTGTAATCTTAAGGAAGACAATAAAATATTCAATTGTATCTAAACTGCAACTTTCATGAGTTCCAGAGTATTTGTCTATTTTATTTATAGCTATCTACAGAGCCTAGATTTTGTCAGGCAATAGCAGACATGCTGTGCATATATGCTAAACTAAGTGGTGAATGGATATTCAGTATGTTTCCATGTAAAAACACACATATACACATGTACACACAATATAAGAAGAAATACCATCAAAATATCAGCCATGACCTTCCGTTTGATCATGCAATCCCATTACTAGGTATCTACCCCCCCCCCCCCAAAAAATCATTTTATCATAAGGACATTTATAGTAGATTGTTTATCGCAGCTCAATTTACAATAGCCAAGATATGGAAACAACCTAAGTGCCCATCAACCCAGGAATGGATTAATAACTGTGGCATATGTACACCATGGGATATTATTCAGCCATAAAGAGATGGAGATTTTACATCTTTTGCACTAACCTGGATGGAGTTGAAACACATTCTTCTTAGGAAAGTATCACAAGAATGGAAAAGCAAGAATCCAACGTACTCAATACTAATATGCAGCCAGTAGACCAACTAATACATGCCCACATAAGAGAAAAACTCAATTCAATTCAAGTTGGGGGGAGAGGAAGATGGAAGGGGAAGTGAGGAGAAGGTAGGATTGGTGTGCTCCCAACTAGTGGGTACAATGTAAGGGTATACGGCACACCTCCTGTGTGCGGGATACCACTGTAACAGGGACTCTACCTAACAAATGCAAACAGTGTAGCTTAGTTGTTTGTTCCCTCACATTAATCTGAAATTAATAAATATATATATGTATATATATATTTATATACATATATATATGTATATGAGCAATGTCTCTTTGTGTTGGTTGTTACATACATTTTATTTTTTATATTTTCTATAGTTTCAAATTTTTTCTCTCTTTTTTTTTTTTGTATTTTATAAGTAGACAAAGTTTACTGGACCAATAACCATGTTCCCTTCAACCAATAATTCCAACTTGTGTAAGTATTTTTTATTTGTGCTTTTGTAGTTCCATTCTGAAGCCATCCCTGATAAATTTGGTAGATTTGCCATTCAATTGTACACTTTCTGAATAGAATGGGATCTTTTACAGTGGTAGATCATTCCCTTGAACACACTTTGGAACAATGATCTAAACAATTTTGAACCCACCATCTGTCAACTGCAGTAAAATGTGAGAATCAGCCCATGCTCCTTCTGTGTTGTTAGGATGATTTCTTATAAATGTTTTCAATAGTTTCTTGGAATTATAAGGAACGAAGGGAAAATTTCCCTTTTGTTGTGGGAAGGTTTGCTGAAAACTTAAATTACAAAGGGCAGATTATTTAAAGAAAACTTATGCACATTTATTTGATCACAGTTTTATGTGACGTGGAAGCCTTCAGAATGAAGACTCAGTTCTCCTTGCAATGGTGTAGAGAAGCTGTTATATCTTCTTGAGTTTCAAAAAGAAAGGGGGCTGGGGTCCTGGCCAAATAGGTTACAGGAGGGGGAAGAAGAGGAAGTCTGTTGAGGAGCGATAAATGATAACTAGGGAAAAATTCAGTAGGTAGAACACACAATGGCCTGGGACAAAGTCTGCTAGGTCCACAGAGCGCACGAAGATTTGTGACAAAACTCTGTCCAGGTTTGTTGATGGACTTTAGTCCTCCTTCCTGTGGTAGGGGTTTACTTTGTGAGAATTCAGGGAACGGGCCAGAGGTAATTGATATGGACTTTAGCCAAATAAGGGACATTCAGGGAGCTACTTTATCCTACGCTTTGGGAGAGATGGGGGGAAGGAGTGGGGGGGGGGGGTCAGAGAGACCTTGAGGCTTTTTGTTTTCAGCATGTATAAAATGCTATATTTGGGGGGCACTGGATTCCAAGCCTCAGCAGTAGCTCAATACCACATGTGTATAGGTTTCTCCCAGACTTGTATGTCCAGCAAGCTTCTCAGGAAAGGGAAGATTAGTTTGAGTTAGTTTTGGATCTTAGTGATCCTTGCAGTGATTATCTCTTTTTCTTAAAATTTATAATCTAAATATTTGAAGATTTTAATCGGGTCCAGAAGTTAGTTTGTATAATGTCAAACTTAACTTTCTCTTCTTTCCAGAATCTACATTTTTGAACATGGGTAAAGCATCTGCTTATTTCCAGAGTTGCAACTCAAGACTTCTCCCTGGTACTGTGGTCTGTTTGAATTCACCAAGGGTAGACTTACTTTCATGTCCACTAATCTTTTTTTTTTTTCTTTTTTTAGAGACAAAGTCTCACTTTGTCACCCTCAGTAGAGTGCTGTGGCATCACAGCTCACAATAACCTCCAGCTCTTGGGCTTAGGTGATTCTCTTGCCTCAGCCTCTCGAGTACCTGGGACTACAGGCGCCCGCAACAATGCCTGGCTATTTTTTTGTTGTTGTAGTTTGGCTGGGGCTAGGTTTGAACCCGCCACCCTCTGTATATGGGGCCAGCACCCTTCTCACTGAGCCACAGGCGCTGCCCCATGTCCACAAATCTTGAGTAAAGTGTTTTTCCCAGATAACCTTAGGGAAGCGTCTGGTTTGTCTGGATGTTGTTCCTTTAGCTTCTGCTTGTTTGGTATGATTTTGCATTTTTATTTCATTGCTTATTTTGCATTTCCCAGTAGTAATATGGAAATAATCCACAGAAAGGGTTAAGGATTAAGACTCCTTTGTTCCGGCTTCCCTATAACACCAATAATAACACTCATTACCTCCTGAGACTATTCTTTAATAACCCCACCCAGCTAAATTTTTGTGCTATTGACAATATTCTACCATATTGAAGAAATGACATGCTTGCTTTCTTCTTCTTCTTCTTCTTTTTAATGTAGTCTTTGTGTTTATTTAATGCACATGGGGAAAGTCATTTCCATCTACTTCTTTGCCTCTTTGCACCCCCTCCCCAATTACCATGTACATTACCCGCAGCCTCTCTGACCAGCCTCTGTGGTGTTTCTCAGAGTCTGATTTCACAGAGCAGGGCCTTGCAATAACTATCACATAGTTTAAGCCCAAGCCCAAGGATGTGAATCACATTATTACCTACCTGCCTTTCTTTTAACTTTCTATTTTGAAATAACCTCAGAATTACAGAAACATTGGAAAAAAAGTACGTTTAGTAACGAACCTTTGTCTAAATTCTGTAAATGATAATCCTACCCAGCCTCCCTTTCTTAATCTGCTTCAGAGTCAGTGCAGTAATTTATATCTAAATGCTCTATATTTAAAAGAGAAACAAAAAAATGTTCTTTTATACAACCAAAGGATAATTACATAAATCAGGAAATTAGCTTTGAGATAACACTATACTCTATTATTACAATAAAATATACAGTAAATAATAGTAAAACATCTTATTCAAAAATTTCCAGTTATTCTAATAATATTTTTATAGCAACCTGATTTTTTTCTGGCCCAGGACTACATGTTGTATTTAGTTGCCATTGACTTTAGTCTCCTTTGTTCTGGAATAGTTCTTCAGTCTTCCTCCATCTTTCATGACTTTGGCATGTTTGAAGAGTACAGACTAATTATTTTTTGGCATGTCCTGCAATTTTTAGTTTGTCTGGTGTTTCCTCATGATTAGATTCCGGTTATACATTTTTAGCAGGAATACCACAGAAGTGATCTTGTGTCCTTTTCAGGAGGCACGTGATGTCCATTTGTCTCACTAATGGTGGATTAACCTTCATCATTTGGTTAAGGTGGTGTCTGCCAGTTTTATCCTATAGTTACTATTTTCTTTTCATAATTAATAAGTACCTGCAGAGAGATACTTTGAGACTTTGTAAATATCCTGTCTCACCAAATATTCACCCTCTGGTTTTAGTATCCACTGATGATTTGTGTCTGAATATTATAATTATTACACATGGTGAATTTCTAATTCCAATTATTTTTCCATTCTTAATGGTCATTTTTATATAAGATTGATCTTTTCCTTTTCTGCTTTTAAATGACATATTTACTTCTTCATATTATGAGGGCCTTGCAAATTCTTACATGTATATTTATTTCATCCAATGGGTTATAAACAGCTACTATAGTATCATTATTTATTTTGATGCACAACTTGTCATCATGTCTTGGTCAACAGGAACATCTTCTAACTATTTTTATGTATTTTAACATGTCCGAATGTTGAGGGGAAAGGAGTAAAGAGAGCAGTTTTTTTTCTTTATGGACTTACAGATGGTTTAAGTATAGCTTATATTTTCTTAGACTGAATTCTAGTATTGGCCAATTTTTTCAAGAAGTATTCTCTCCCTTTAGTATAAAATGATTATTTTAGAAAACAAGGTATGGTTGGTATACCATGTACTATGTATGTATCTATCTCCACAGCTATGTCTACTTCCTTCACTGTCTGTCCGTTCCTGAGTTCACACGGACACCTTCAGGCAGTTAATTCTTCCCTGTCTTCCTCCTTTTCAGTTGTAATTCTCCTGTCTGCTAAAAAGAGATCTGACTGTCTGTATTTTGATATTCCAGAGAAGGCCTGCTTTTTCTACTGAAGACCTTTGACAAGAGTTTTAAGTCAGACATTACATTCTTTAGAATAGGGTAAAATAAAAAGGTCATAGTATATTGGAGGCAATTATAGAGAACACTGAATTTCCTACTTCCCCACTTTCTTTTAATTTAATGCGTTGCGCCACCCCCACTTTACCCCAAGGGTTTTTAAACATCCACACACTGAGATTATTTTAAAGAGTATCTTGAGATAATATTTTACTTTTACCACTCAGAGTCTCTGTCTACTGAATAGCTGATGGGAATCTTTGACTGGTCACTGGCTGTGCATCCAGGGCAGGCCAGGAGGGACAGTCCAGCCCAGGCACGAACAATAAGGGGTCAATGTCTGTAATGAATTAAAAAAAATATGATAAAGCCAAATAAAATCAGTCTGATTTGTATTACAACCATGCTGCAGTAGTTTTAAATCTTTTATTGATAAAATAATGTTGCCTGCTGTGTCAGAATACTCCTATCTTGTCCCACTGGCATTTCACTCAAGGTTAGTCAAAAGTGATTCAACTACATGAAAAGATAGCCAGACCGTTCCACTGTCACTGTGTCCTTCTATGTGCTTTCAAAATAATGTTTCATATTTAAACGTCTTACTGAAGAATTCTTGTGGTTATAATCTCTCATTATCAGATTTAAGGTAGTGAATAAAAATTATTCACTGCAATTATTATTTCTCAAATGTGAGTGATGAATGGACCCTTTTAAAAGGAAAAAAAAAAAATGCTCATTACCCCTTTTGGTGTATACCCTAGAACCCTAGTGAGAGAAGGAACAATTTAAGAAACACATTTAATCTCTTAAAGTAGTTTATTCAATTGTGAAGAATCACTTCAAAGAAGTTTCTTTGTAACCGGCAAAGCCTTTTTTAAAGTTTACCATCACAATGACAGATAATAAAAATATATATATTCTTATAGATCTTTCCAGTTCTCAAGAATACATTCTCAGATCCTAGTTTGTTAGATCCTGGGCTAGATTTTTAAAATTGTACTCCTGTGTCATTCAAAGAAACATCTTGAACATTCTTCCCCCTGGAAATGCTATTGAATCTGAGAATACCTGTATCACTCTAAAACATGTTTCCCCCCAGAATTTTGCTTTAATTTTTCTATAGATATAAGACATTTTCCCAGATTCTGTGATGTAGTAATGTTACTGGCCAAACCCAATTTATGCTTAGATCTTCAGTAGTGTCAATCTGAATTGAAAATGCGTCAGTTTTGTTAATATCCTTAAATATTTCTTTCAAAATTATGATGAATCCCTAAAAAGAGATTGGGTTGTGATAGAAACCACTTTTGAGCAAGTGACTTTGTCACTAAAATTTTGGAAAAAATACCCTCACCTAATGGTTAGAAGCAGGCCCATGTCATGTCTTCCCTTTTACCTTAGAAAGGGACTGTGTGAACAGTATCTAGAATCTGCCTTCCAGGTGGGAAACAAACTCCAGGCAGAAGAGTCATTATTTCCAACAGTATAAACTGGAGAATTAGTATTTAAAATGGACTGACTGAATTACCACAAATTTAAGCATTTTTCTTCCTTCTGTTTTTATGAAAACAGAATTCTCTGAGACTATCTGGGACTTTCAACTGGTTTTTGCAACAGGAGCAAAAATGAATGATTGTTCTATTTATTGGTAAAAAGTTATTAACTGAGACATTTCTAGTTTTGGAATTTATTTAATTTGATTTTGATCTATTTCTATTCAGAGATGGGGCTTAATTTGAATATCTATTTAAAATAGAAGTGTACAGTGTAAACTCTTTGTAAGATTTTTAACATTTTTAAAATGATACTTAATTTAAAAAGTTAACTTTAAACATTGTTTGGATGCCAATGATTGGCCTTTAAACAAATTCACATTAAAATAAGACTGCATTTAATGCAAAATATTAAGCACTTCTGAATCTCTACAACTGCTGATGGACTCTTCCTTAATATAGCCCCAGCATACATCTTTTATTGCATGATGATTGGATTCCAATCTAATTCCCTCATTAACTAGCCTTATGAGGTTGAGGAATTTACTTAACCTCTCTCAAACTCAACTCAATCTTGTTCAAAAAAAAAAAAAATCAGTTCTTTCTTAGTATATCTCACAATACTATTGAAAGATCAAATGAGATTAATGAATTTGGAAATGTTTTGTAATTTGCAAAGTACCAGGGGTTATTTTAATATAAATTATTTTAATTTTTGCATATACAAAATATTTTAGGAACTTGCATATTTTTGAATTCAGTACCTCTTAAAACTGATTATCTAGAACAGTATTTCTCAAACTTGAATGTGCATTGGAATCACCCAGAGGACTTGTTAAAACACGGTTTGGTGGGCTGGCTCCCTGAGATTGGGTGAATCTGGAGTGGGCCCTGAGAATTGTATTTCCCATAGGTTCCAAGGAGATGCTGCAATTGCTCGTCTGGGAAACATGCTTTAAGAACCACCAAATCACTCCCATATGACCCCACAATCCCATTACAAGGCATCTACCCAGAAAAAAAAAAAAAAAATTATCATAAGGACATTTACACTAGATTGTTTATCGCAGCTCAATTTACAATTGCCAAAATGTGGAAACAACTTAAATGCCCATCAAGCCAGGAATAATTTAAGAAACTGTGGTATATGTATACCATGGAATACTATGCAGCCATAAAGAATGATGGAAATGTTACATCTTTTGTATTGACCTGGATAAGTTGAAACACATTATTCTTAGTAAAGTATCACAAGAACGGAAAAGCAAGTATCCAATGTACTTAATACTAGTATGAAGCCGGTTGACAATCTAATACACACCCACATACGAGAAAAACTCAATTCAATTCAAGTTGGGGGGAAGTGAAGGAGGAAGGGGGAGAGGAAAACGAGGGAGGGCATTGGTGTGCTTAATGGGCACAATGTAAGAGTGGAGGGCACACCTCTTGGGTGTGGGACACAACTGCAAGAGGGACTCTACCTAACAAATGCAAACATTGTAACCTAGTTGTTTGTACCCTCGCATTAATCTGAAATTAAAAAAAAAAAAAGGAAAAGAAAAAAGAACCACTGAATCTAGAATTCAGGGCTGCATTTTCTCATATGGAACAAATACTTAGCAAACAACAGCATTGAAAATATTAAAAATAAACTACATTAACCTCATTGAGTACTTTCTTTTTTTAAATTTATTAAATCATAGCTGTGTACGTTAATGCGATCATGGGGCACCATACACTGGTTTTATAGACTGTTTGACACATTTTCATCATGGTTAACATAGCCTTCCTGGCATTTTCTTAGTTATTGTGTTAAGACATTTATATTCTACATTTACTAAATTTCACATGTACCCTTATAAGATGCACCTCAGGTGTAATCCCACCAATCACCCTCCCTCTGCCCATCCTCCCCCCTTGTTCCCTTCCCTCTCCCCCTTCCCCATATTCTTAGATTATAACTGGGTTATAGCTTTCATGTGAAAGCCATAAATTAGTTTCATAGTAGGGCTGAGTACATTGGATAATTTTCTTCCATTCTTGAGATACTTTACTAAGAAGAAGATGTTCTAGCTCCATCCATGTAAACATGAAAGAGATGAAGTCTCCATCTGAGTACTTTCATTATGCTTTTCTCCTTAAGTTTTATTTCCATTTCCAGTAGAATATTAGCCTTATTGAATCAGACTTGAAGGTATTAATATTTTATGATAATCTTCAGGATATTTTGTGCTATAGCCTTCTAGCTCCAATCATCAGACCGCTCTCAGTTGCATAGATTTCATGGCTGAGAATATTTGTCCTAATACTTACTGCCACCTGCCTAGAGTGAGTCTGTGAAAATGCACTTTACTTCCTTTGTATATTTGTGATTTTTTTAATTAGAAAGGGAAATTACAGACACTCAGTCTAAAAATTTAGACTCAGTCTAAAAATTCAGACACTCTTCAAAAGACATATTTAAATCAGAGAGGAGAATGGCAGATGTCTTAAATATAGTTTTCTACCCAGGTACAAGGAACGTATAAGTTGTGAATTAAGTTATTTTTCAGAATATCTTAACTTTTTACACTTCGGGAGGTCCATAGATATCTTAATAAATCTCCAGACAAATTGTGGTAAATCTGCCTCTGAAAATAAAGTTATCATAGGAAAAAAAAAACATTAA
Organism: Loris lydekkerianus; assembly: GCA_963574355.1. Classification (NCBI taxonomy): domain Eukaryota; kingdom Metazoa; phylum Chordata; class Mammalia; order Primates; family Lorisidae; genus Loris; species Loris lydekkerianus. The sequence goes on along the minus strand of CAUYPK010009002.1, from coordinate 2,974 downwards.
CAAAGGAAAATTTCGATGACAAAAGTAAGTGATAAATACTTGAGGCTGTGTGAAATGGAATAAGAGCTTGTAGCCATGATCTACTGGATTGTTTAAGGTCTCCTTGACCTTCAAGTTTATTGTATGCCTTTTCCATAGAATGATTATAAATGTGCTGAGAACAAAATGACTTGGATAGCAACTTTGGTTTAAGTTTTTTGATTAAAAAACATATTTTAAGATCAAGGCTTCAGGGAAGTTGGCTATATTGGATGATTTCTTTTTTCCCTTTTTATGTGTATTGTTTTACCAGGGACAGATTCCTTCTTAAATTAGATTAGTTCTTTTCATACAGTGTCTTCAGGAAGTAGAGTTGGACCAAATGGCAAAATTATCATCCAGAGAGATTATGCATGTTGAAACACGTGGCTGAAAAGAAAAATATATTTTGGCTATTTTTATGGTTCTGTAGGAAAACATACCTTCCAGTTTTCTACCCTTAGCGTGAATCATCATAGGAAGCTGAAGAAAGTAGTGGTCTAAAATTTGCAAGTCTTCCAGTAATTGTGATTGTGTCTCCAAGGTTACATCAAGGTTGTCTGGCTGTTCTCACACGTGGCCAACTCACGCAGGCATTATGTAAAACACCTGGAACATAAAAAATGTATTTTTAAAACAAATGTCAGATGAATTTTGAAAGTGAATTTGACTTCATTTCAGGAATCATATTTCCTAGATACAAGGCTTTGGTTATTGTAATTTGGCTGATACAGAAACCCAGCTTTATTTTTAAGAAACTGCAGACTGCAAGGATTAGAAACTGTTAATTCATTGTTGTTAGGACATTTTTGAAATGATATAAATAAAGTATTATTACTATCCTGCTTTAATCCAGGGAAGGAGTCACCATGCAAGCAATACATTGCAATTTAAATTGTATGTTGATAAAATTCATCCTTTGAAGAAGATTTCCTCCCACAGTTTATGAAATAGAAACCCAGTTATTATAGATCCAAACCAATAACATCCCTAGATTTCTCCTGCTGATAAAACTACCCCTTATTCCAAAGGCCTCAACTTAGTAGAAGTTTGCAGTTGAAAGTCAAGAAATATTAAATACACTGAAACCCAGGATAATAAGCGTTATTTAGAATGCCAAACAGAATTACACAAAAGGTACAAACCAAAGGATCCCTGCAGAGTTACAGAGGAGGAGAATCTGGCCTGTGGCTCAGGTTAGAAAGCAAAAAATGAAACAGAAACAAAAATATCATCTGCTGTGTGATAATGAACAAAGCCGTTTTGTGATGGCAGTGGAAGGCTGTTGTCATCTTTCTCAGACATTGAGTCCAAGATGTCCAATCTATTTTTAAATATTTTTCAAATCAGGTGTTTCATAACACTTATTAGCCCCTGTTAGCAAAGTGGCCAGATCTCACATATATCAGTCTTTTCTATTGGATTCACATTTAACAGAAAAACCTGACTCAAAGTTGAGTGTATGTTTTATCGACTTCGTTACGGGGCTTTGTAGGACCTTTATAGTGTCTCTAGACACTAACCTGGTGCTTAAATAACATTGCAAATAACCTTGCAAAGAGATGGTTCCTTTCTATATGTGGACTAGATATTATATATCTTATATCATTTGAAATCTCACAGTTTGAGCATACGTCTGCAATTCCTCTTCATCGAGTGTCTTTCTTTTCCAAGTAAATTCTGTATTAGTTTGGATTGCATGTACTATTGCCTGGTTGACAGACCAAATGACTCAGAAAGCCATCTTTCTTGATTACTACATAAAGACGGCTAGAGGTAAATAATTCTCACACTTGTGTACTCAGATACTGTCTTTGATGGTAAATATCAAAGACTAATTTCTTGCTTTTTTCTCTTTGAAATAATAATAATAATGATCATCAACTCTTTCTTATTAGTATTAACTTTCAAGGAAATTTGTTTGGGGAATCACAGCTACCAGTTACGGAAGCACTATTTACAAAGTGCTACCAAATTGCTTTAAGGACTTAAGTTATATTCCTCGAGTGATAAATTTTGCTTTAACTTCTCTATGGCCACTTATAATTTAGTAGAAGTTCATGAAAAACAACAACAAATTCAAAAGTTGGTTTAAACACCTCCACTATCAGGAACCTCAACTTTTGCCACGTGGGTCATTAATATTCTAAACATTTATTACATCAAATGTAAATGGGCTTCATGAAGTCTGTTCTCAACTGACTGTATAATTTCCATTTCTGTCTATTTTTCTGCATGCACTAAATAGGATTGATACATACACCTCCGTTCTCCTCACATCTAAATTAAATCCCCTAAATGCAAAATTTAAAATTAGACCTGTTCTATTTTTGATTTTAAATGTCAGATTCTTGTGAAGACACTGGCCTACTGGGCCTATTAGTAATCACTCAGTCAATCAGGACTTGTCTCTTCTGGTTATCATGTCAGTTCAGATAGTGTATACGACCCTCCTCTTCTCTGAAGTTTAGCAACCCTTGAGGGGTGTTGAGTATCAATCTGTGCTTTATTCATCTTCTTCTTGTAGCATTAGAAAGGGGCTGTGAAGTAGAGATAGTAGAGAGTAGAGATAGTCATGTGGTTGTAATTCCTCAACTGCGGTAAGACTGGATTAGGTGTTAGCCCAATACTGTTCTCCTGACACTAATTTCCAGAGGGTGGGGCCCTTCTGATGAAGTTTCCTTAGATCCTGCCAATCATTGTCAGGAGCTTATATATTTTTTTTTTTTTTTTTAATTTATTTTTTTATTGTGGAGAAGGGGCAGGGAAAGAAGGTGGGGGAAGAGGTGAGTGACAGGGTCGGGCCAATGGCATTGTACCACATTGGCTGTATCTAGGTAGAGGCAGTTTCAGGCCGGGCCTTGCTGAGTCGTTGCTACGCGGAAGTAGCTCGATGGATCTGCTTCTAGTCAGGCTCGGGAAGTTGCACTAGGCCTCAGGCACATGGCAGGGCCCA
>CAUYPK010009001.1:0-59246 GCA_963574355.1 Loris lydekkerianus | reverse complement strand
ATCAAATAACGGTAAGTAGCTGGATCCATCTCTTGGTTCTCTATTCTGTTCCAGACATCTATTTCTCTGCTTTTGTGCCAGTACCATGCTGTTTTGATCACTATCAATTTATAGTAGAGTCTCAGGTCTGGTAGCGAGATTCCTCCTGCTTTGTTTTTATTGCTGAGTAATGTTTTGGCTATTTGAGGTTTTTTCTGATTCCATATAAAACGAAGTGTGATTTTTTCAAGATCTTTAAAGTATGACAATGGAGCTTTAATAGGTATTGCATTAAAATTATATAGACACTTTTCAAAAGAAAATATACACTTGGTCAACTGTTTTATGAAAAAATTACTCAATATGACGAGTTATCAGAGAAATGAAACTCAGAACCACAATGAGATATATTACCCCCATCATAATGGCTTTTATTATTAATAAAAAAGCAAAAAATAAAAACAAATCACAGATTTTGATAAGGATGCAGAGAAAGGGGAACTTTTCCTTAGTTTGAGTGGGAATATAAATTAGTACAACCCCTGTAGAAAACAATTGGAGATTTCTCAAAGATCTCAAAATAGGGCTACCATTGACCCAGCAATCTCACTACTGAGTGCCTACCAAAAGGATAAGAAATTGATATATCAAAAATATCTGTATTTATAGGTTTATCACATCATATTCACAATAGCAAAGATGTTGAATCAACCTAAGTGTCCATCCATGTATGATTGGATGGGGAAAAAATGACGCATATACAGAATGTGATAGTATTTAACCCTAACAAAGAATAAAATAAGGTCTTTGCAGAAACAAGGATGGGACTCGAAGTGATTATTTTAAGTGAAATCAATCAAGCACAGAAAGACAAAATTGCATTTTTTTACTAATAGGAAAGAGCTAAAATATTTATGAATGAATGTAGAGAATGAAATGATAGTGAAGATTTGGAGGGGATAGGGTAAGGGAGGAGAGATGATGAGAAATTGGATATGATTTACATTATTCAGATGATGTATGCCCTATAAGCCCTGCCTAGATTACTACATAATATACATAAAAAATTACATACATGCCCCATAGATTTGTACAAGTAAGAACAAATAAAAGTTGTTCACAATAATATGTATATTTAAAAGTATAAAAATTAGATATATCTGATACATCCTTGTAAATATTACATATTTAAAGAGGTTTCTGTTTTAGACATCTACCCAATTTAAATACCCAATTGAGAAATAGGCTTTATTTCTCAATTTGAATACCATTGTATGAGTATGTCTTTTTTTCCTATAACTACTTAATTTAGTTTCAAGATTGGCTATGAGAAATATAATGCTTGGGTGTACTTCTCTGGACCCTTTACCAGTGTATATAAACAAGAATTTCAGATATGTGTAAAAGTAAATATATAAATATTATTAATACATATGCATTGATGTAGAGTTTAGAAGTTCAAATTTACAAGACACAATAGTATCAGTTGAATCTTCTAAATGATTATACAAAGTTTTGTCTTCAAATCAGATTATAAGTTTTGTTGTACTCCTCTGTCACCAATACTGGACATTATTATTCTTTATCTTTCATTTCAATCTTATTCCTGTGACATGATTTAATTTTGATATTTCAGATAAGGGGGCTATCATTTTAATATGTTAATGATAAAAAAGACCAGAGTTAATCATAGTAAAATGCAGTTGATTGATTTTTATGAATAGATTGAACACTAGTTATAATTTAGACACTGTGGTAATTAGTATGTTTCATTATTTGCTTAGACACCACTCCTGCATCTCTATCTCTAACCCAGAACTCATAAGATATATACTAGTACATTGAAATAATACAGAATGAGTAAAATATCTAACAATACAAAAATGGTTTACTTTGTGCATATTCTAATACAACAAAAAATAATTAGTTGGTTTTTGAGAAATAGAAAACAATTTAAAAATAAAAGTAAAGTACAATATCAGCATTGTAAAATGTGCACAAAGCATGAGAAAATATCTTGAACAATGCACAAAAAAATGAATAAAATGGTTAGGAGTTGGGGAAAGTGAGCAGAAATGTTTTACTCTCTTACCCTCTAAATTTAAGCATTGCTTGATTTAGAGCAGTAGTTAAGGAAACAGATGCTAGCGACAGACTAGTTGAGTTCAAATAATGATTCTGACATTTACTCAGTAAAGCTGGAAAGCTACTTAAATTAATTATGCCACATTGTCCTTATTTTTTAATTGATTGTTATGTGAGTATCTGATACTTTGTGAGAATCATACGAGTGTATAAACATCTTAAATTAATTAAAGTAAATGAATTATGTATGTGAATATGCATGTACAAATGTATATACATGCATTTATGTGAAATTTTTCTATAAGGAAAACATTTTAATGAGTAATATCCAATTCTAACTTTGTAGATTGTCAGGTTTAATTATAAAGCAAAGTCCAACTTTTGACTGGCAAAAAAAAAAAAAAAAAAAAAAGAAACTGCATTGAAACTAAGAACTTTAGTAGTTAGTCAACCGAAGCTGACAAAAAGCAAATCATCTTACAATACTGTGAGTAATCACCGAGAATTTGTGTATTATATGTAAGACATTTGATCTACTTTATTCACTTAATTTTTTATTGTCTTATAAAACAAGATCTATATTGTGTATTTCAAAATGCATTTATTAAAAAATCATAATAATATAATAATATACAGCTTTGTTGTAGATTAAAATTACTCACTTTTTTTCAAAGGTGCTTGCATATTCTTTCAAAAACAATAAAGAATATTGATTTCTAACTAAAATATAATCATTGGCGCTACCTGTGAACAGGTACATTTTTCTTTAAAGGTGAACTACTATTTAATTAGCAATGCATTCTTAGATCACAAACTATGGCAATAGGTATCTACAAAGTCTCTGTGTAATAGCTCTGACAACTCTTCTTATCTTCAGCTACATCAGACCCCTGCCTTTACTCTAATATACATAATTGTACTCTTGCCAGCCTTAAATAACCTAGAATATAAATATATTTTGCTCGGCTATTAATCATTTTATCTTCAAGGCTTTAGATAATTCTCTTAGATAAATAAATAAAATTAAGTAGGAATTTTTGACTTCTCTTAGCAGAAAAGTCAGTGCTTAGAGTATGGAAAAAAACTTGCATAGGTCTTATTGGTATCTTTAGAAGGAAAAAAAATAAAGTTTATTTTCAGCTCTTTCTCTCTCTTTCCCTCTCTCTTTCTCTTAATCATTTAGCTCATATTTTGAAGGAGGTATTCAAATAGACACATTTAAACTTATTTAAAAATTATATTACAATTTTCACTTTTCTTATATAATGCAAAGTTACACATTATAGGTAAATCAAGACTTATTTATTTTTGTATCAGGAATGGCATTTTGTTGTTAATAGTATACTAACTCTTAATAATGAATTTGATTTCCCCAAATTGATGAGGAAATTGCTGATTATATGAGGCTTCCAAATTTAGTAAAATGAATATTAATACTGTAAAATGATGAATTGCTAATATGGGACATTGAGCTTGCAATCAACTATAAAATATCCCTCCTATAAAAGACAAGAATTTATAGTAATAATTTTAGAGCTCAATTCCATTTATAATGTCATGTATAACAAAAGGATGGGAAATTCAATAGACCTTCAGAATAAGAAATAATGATTTTTCTTTAAAAATGCTTATTTCGTTATTTTGGAGAAATAATTTAACTGTGTGATCATTATCAACATTTTATTTTAATTTGTATTTCAGAAAGAGAGGAAAATAAATATATATCTGCTTGTTGGTGCAAGAAAAACATATTGAAAATATGTTATTGTGATATTAAATTTATAGTTCATATATGCTTGTTGGTACAAGAAAAACATATTAAAAATATTAAAATATTAAATTTATAGAAGTTATTTTTGTTTATAATAATAAAAGTTAAGAAATATGTTAAATTTAGCTCCATTTCTGTGAAGAAGTATTGAGGGTTTTTTATTGTTTTTCTTTAACAGTAACAAAGTATCAATCCTTAGATTTAATTCTGTTTACATATGTTAGAAACACAATTATAATAGGCAGAGGGAATCATCTCTTTTAACTGACATTATGGAAACATTCAAAATAATGCTATCTACCCAACATATGATATATACAACTAGATATTAAATAAATTCAACATAATAAAAAATCTTTCTAACTATCAGACAATGCAGATTTAAATATTTTATATATCAAATGTTTAAAATAGAGACAAATATAGTATTTATGACAAAGGTTTAATATTTCTGATATTTATATGAAGTAGAGTTCTATAAACTTTTGTTCCTACCCTGTGTTTGATCTTTAGCCATGTGTTCCAGCCCAATTATTGCAGTAGCAACCAAGACTTTGTTGTCTGCCGTGGCTTTATTGGATAGTACTCCACCAAAAACTAACCCAGGTATTTTTTTGCCTCCCAAACCAAAGCTTCTTGTTGATCTGGAGGCATGAAATACCTCAACTCTATTCTTAAGTAACTTAAATTTCCATTGGGTTAAAACCAAAGCATGCCAATCTTTGACCAATGAGATTCAGGAGCCAGAACATAGACATATTTCATCTCATATAAGTCTTTGTTAGGATGTACCCATTTACCATTTCTCAGAAAGTGTCATGAAATCAAGTAGTCAGTATATTTTGAGGGTGTTTTGTTTTTTTTTTATTTCAAAATATTTAGTGGACACATGTTTTTGGTTACATGGATCACTTTTGTAAATCTCGAGTCATGGTTATAGGTGTGCCTATCAGCCAAATATTGTTCATTTTACCCATTAGATAGTATAGCGTCCCTCCTTTTCTCCCCCTCCTCTCCTGCTTGATTTCCACTGGGATTTGCTTCCTTCTCTGCACATGTGTGTTTATCAACTCATTCCAGTTGAATAATGAGGACATAATTGCATTTGTGTTTTTGTGTTTTCATTCTTAAGGTACTTGACTTAGGAGAATGGTCTGCAGCTCCATTCAAATTGTTGCAGAAGGCTTTAACTCATCCTTTTATGGCTGAGTGGTATTCCGTGGTATACATATACCGTAACTTATTTTATTAATGCACTCATGAGTTGATGGACACAAGGATTGATTTCACTTCTTTGCAATGGTGGATTTTGCTGCATTAAACATTCGAGTGCCTGTGCCTTTTTGATGAAAATACTTCTTTTATGTAGATACCCAGTAGTGGAACTCCTGGATAAAATGATCGGTCTACTTTTAGTTTATTTAGGACTCTCCATACTGTTTTCCATAGAGGTTGCACTAATTTGCAGCTCTACCAAAACTGTATTATCATTCCTGCCTCTCTGCATCCTTGCCAGCATCTGTTTTTTTTTTTTTTTTAATTTTTAATAAAAGTCAGTCTAGCAGAGGTAATATGTTATATCATTGTGGTTTTAATTTTTTTTTTATTTCAGATTAATATATGGATACAAGCAATTAGGTTCTATTGTTTGCTGATGTTAGGTAGGTCCAAGTTGTAGTTGATCCCATCCCTCCAGAGGTGTGCTGTCTGAAAACTGATAAACCAAACAAAAGCATGCACTGGAAAAAATAATCTCTATTTAATAAATGATGCTGGGAGAGCTGGTTGGCTATATGTAAAGGACTGAAACTGGACCTGCACCTTACATCACTTACAAACATTAACTCGTACTGGAGAAAATATTTAAATCTAAAACACAAAAGGATAAAAACTTTAGGAAAAAAGTGTGGGAAAAACTGTTGACAATAACAGCCTGGAAAAGGATTTTTTGAAAAAGAATCCCTTGGCACTAAAAATAAATAAATGGGACATAATCAAGCTCAAAAGCTTCTTCACGGCTAAGGGCACAACAACTAAAGCAAATAGACAACCTTCAGAATTGGCAGAAGATATTGGCATGTTACAAATCTGATAAAGAGCTAATGACGAGAATCTACAGATAACTAAAACTAACCAATAAGAGAAGAGCAAACAACTCCACTTATCAATGGGCAAGAGACATGAACAGAACCTTCTCCCAATACATGAAAAAATGCTCACTGCCCCTAATTATCAGAAAAATGCAAATCAAATCACTTTGAGATATTGCCCAACACCAGTAGGAATAGTCCAAATCAAAAAGTCTCTAAGCTGCAGATGCTGGTATGGGTATAAAGAGATGGGAACACTTATGCATTCTTGGTGAGACTGCAAACAAATACCTTTTTGGAAAGAAGTATGGAGAATCCTCAAAGAGCTGAAAGTAGATCTTCCTTTTGATCTATCAATCCTATCCAGAAGAAAAAAAAAAATCATTTTACCATGAGGACATTTACACTAGAATGTTTACTGCAGCTCAGTTCACAATGGCCAAGATGTGGAAACAGCCCAAGTGCTCATCAACTCATGAATGAATAAATAAACTACAGTATATGTATATCATACAATACTTTTCAGCCATAAAGAAAGATGGAGACTTTGCATCATTTGTATTTTCCCAGATAGATTTGGAAAACAAATTATCACAAGAGTGAAAAAACAAGCATCCAATATACTCAATACTAATATAAAACTAGCAGATGAACAATTACATACCCACACAAGAACAACAAAAATAACAATAAAAAATGCAATTAAAGTAGAGGGAAGGGGAATGGAGGAGGTGGGAGGGAGGAGAAGGAATGCAGGAGGGGGTTTGGTAATTTCTCACCTAATGGGTGCAATATAGGTATATGGCATTGTGATTTTAATTAGAATTTCCCTGATGATTTGTGACATTAAGCATGTTTTCATATGTTTATTAGCCAATTGTCAATCTTCTTTTGAAAACTTTCTGTTCATGTCTTTTGCCAACTTTTTAATGGGGTTGTTCGTTTTGTACTACTTGCTGGTTTGCTTTAGTTTTTCATAGGTTACAGTTATTAGCTTTTTATCATATGTGTACCTTGTGAGTATTTTCTCCTATACTGTAAGTTCTTTTTGCTCTGTTCGTAATTTCCTTACTGTGCAGAAAGAAGCTTTCTGGTTTAAGAAAATCTCATTTATTTACTTATTTGTATTGTTGTTGTGATTGGGATTTTTTTCATAAATTTTTTACCTAGACATACCATCATACTAGAAAACCCCAAAGACCCCACCCAAAGACTCTTGGAATTCATAAATAAATTCAGCGAAGTCTCTTACACAAAATCATTATACATAAATCAGTCGCATTTATATACCAATAACAGTCAACATGGGTGTGAAATCAAAGACTCAGCATCATTCACAATAAAGTACCCAGAAATATACTTTGCCAAGGGAGGTGAAAATCTCTACAAAAAGAGCTATAAAACACTGAGAACAGAAGTCAAAGAGAACATAAACAAATGAGAGTCTTATCTTGCCCATGGATTGACATAATCAACATTGTCAAAATGTCTATACTACTCAGAGTGATTAGTGTTACTTTGCCTGTGTGCATTATTATATATACTGTATATTTATGTACTTCCAACTCAAGGAAATTCTTCCTAGACAGACCTCAGTGCTTAGCCTTCAGACCCTTAAGGAAACAATCCCAAACTCAAAATGCTGCTTACAAACAGGGTGATTAATCATTTTTGTGTGTGCATCACGGGATCCTTTGACAGCCTGGTGAAACTTATTGACCCCTTCCGGGAATAAGTAGTGAAAGGTTAATAAAGTAAAGACATGTAAGATTATTTAGGAGAATCATTTTATTTAAATGTACTTCACAAAGTGTTTTTTTAAAAAGTGAATTAACGAGGTGGAAATGTGTATGTTTAATAAGATCTGTGGTTATTCTAAGGACTACTCATGAAGAGATGACTCATCATGACTCTAAAAGATATTTCAACTTATTAGTACAAAAATTCATAATATCTGAATTATAGGCCCTGACAAATGTTTCATAAAACAGTTTTTAGGATATTGGTTGAGATTATTTTTCTGTGTTCTCATCACAATGATATCTTCAACTACTTTGTGGTTGACTGAAAACAACATAGATTACTTCTTATTAAATTTCAATTATTTATTTTCTTTTTTTTTATTTTTGGGGATTCATTAAGGGTACAATAAGCCAGTTTACACTGGTTGCATTTGTTAGGTAAAGTCCCTCTTACAATCATGTCTTGCCCCCAGAAGGTGTGGCACACACCAAGGCCCCATCCCCTTCCTCCTTCCCTCTCTCTGCTTCCCCCCCCCATGACCTTAATTGTCATTAATTGTCTTCATATCAAAATTGAGTACATAGGATTTATGTTTCTCCATTCTTGTGATGCTTTACTAAGAATAATGTCTTCCACTTCCATCCAGGTTAATACGAAGGATGTAAAGTCTCCATTTTTTTTAATAGCTGAATAATATCTCATGGTATACATATACCACAGCTTGTTAAGCCATTCCTGGGTTGGTGGGCATTTAGGCTGTTTTCACATTTTGGCAATTGTAAATTGAGCTGCAATAAACAGTCTAGTACAAGTGTCCTTATGATAAAATGATTTTTTTCCTTCTGGGTAGATGCCCAGTAATGGGATTGCAGGATCAAATGGGAGGTCTAGCTTGAGTACTTTGAGGTTTCTCCATACTTCCTTCCAGAAGGGTTGTACTAGTTTTCAGTCCCACCAGCAGTGTAAAAGTGTTCCCTTCTCTCCACATCCATGCCAGCATCTGCAGTTTTGAGATTTTGTGATGTGGGCCATTCTCACTGGGGTTAGATGGTATCTCAGGGTGGTTTTGATTTGCATTTCTCTAATGTATAGGGATGATGAACATTTTTTCAATGGGCAAGAGACATGAATAGAACCTTCTCTAAAGAAGACAGACGAATGGCTAACAAACATAAATCTCAATTATTATCAAAGATGGAAGCAGCACCACTAAGCTATGCTTTCCCATTTTCTCATTCTTGTGTCTTCTCTTTGAACCTTCTATTTGCAACCATGATTTCTTTTATTCTTCTCACTCAGAATCCTATGTCTCACTTTCTGAAACACTCAGACCTGCATCTCTTCATTAAATGCTGTATATGTTTCTGTACCTTTGCTGAAAACTGATACCTTGGAAGAAGTAAGTGGTAATTAGTCACCTTCTGTTTCCTATGCATTCCTTGGTTCCTTAGGGCCTATGTCATTGAGCTCTATCAATCTTAACTTTTTTACTAATGTGATGTCAACACTATTTCACTAGTGAAAGGATATTTCAAAGCAGTAAACTTAATATGTGGACTCTCTTGTTAATATCTTTATCTCTTAAGGACACTCAATATCTAATAAAATTAACTTTGATTTCTCCTCAAATGTTCAATTCCATAGCTATACTCTGAGACTTGCCTTCATCTAGGACAAAAACAAATTCAAATGGCCCACTATTGGGGTACAGATTTTCGTCATCCTACTTTACTCAGCCTCTATCACTGGACCCATTTATCATTTGCTCTATTCTAGACCTTCTTTCCAGGAATAGTTTTCTCTTTTCCTAGTCAGATTGAGACAGTTATGAAGCAAGACCAGTTAAAGTACAAACCAAAAAGAAAGTAAGAGCCCAGATTTTAATCAGTTAAAAATTGACTGTTAAAAAAAAACTGTGACAAAATAAACAAGAGGCTAAACGGCACAATGCCTTGACTCTCCCGCCCCCAGTTTCCTGTCCCACCATGGAAGGGTGCACTGGTACAGATGGTCATCTCACCACTGCAGGAGACCTGAATAAAAAGCTCTTGAAGTTTTATGAAACCTGGAGATAAAAGAAAATTATATGTGTATAACTGCACCTAGTTATAGTGAAAAATATTGTCTTCAGGGTTTGTCCCTCCTTTCGTGATAGGGAGATCTCAGCAGTGGTCCTAGGGAAGGCCTTGGCTAAAGGCCCTGGGTAAAGAGACCTTTCGATGATGTAAGTGCCTGAATTTGGAATGCATAGGAGCATGGCTGACTAGGGGAGCCTGGGTCACTAGCTCCAGTTCCTCAGTTGCTTCAGTGCATTGGGTGAGTGGAGAAGGCAGCTTTCCTCTCAATGTCTATTTAGTAAAGCCTTTGTCATTGTCTGTGGTCAAGCATAAAAAATCCCTCATCCTTCATCCCTCCCAAAAAAGCAGACTCCTAGCTGTCCTTATTCTCTTCTTTGTCAAACCCATTGCAAATACTCTTCAGTTAGAATGCTGACTTCATTCTCAGTAGATGACTTGTACTGTTTTTTTAAGTAAATCAAAAGAAATTCATCATAGGAAAAAAATTTTTTTTCTACCAAAGTATTTCAAACTTCCCCATTCCCACAAGCACTTTATTCTATCTTGTTAAAAGTTAAGAATGGGTTCTTTATTTGGGCAATAGTTACTTCCGTACCCTTTGGATCCCATCTTTTCCTAAATTCACAAAATCTATCTTAGTATTTCTTGCTTCTTCCCAGGAAATTGCAATATTTCTCTTTTTTTTCTCAAACTGTTCAAATTTCTTATAATGAAAGTTACATTCGCGTCATTTCAGCTGCCTTCTTCTAAGACTGTCCCTTTTTGTTCCTCTTTCTCTTTCTCGTATTTCATCAACAATTATTGAATTTATTTTTTTAACTTTCCATTAAATCCTAAGGCCATTACACATGGACATCTCTATTACTTGACACTAACCTGAAATTTATTTTATGAAGGCTATCAAGGATCGGCTCATTTTGATGTTCAGGTTTTGATTCTCAGACGTGTATTAATATTTACTAGTGGAAATAACCTTTGACATTGTTCATCAGTTCTATGCTCTTTAAAATACTCCCTTGATTTGCATGATTTTTTAACACCTGATAATTTTCCCATCCTTTTTACTGTTTTCTTTTACCTTTTTCTATAATAGTTTCTTTTCCTTTGCTCATCCTTCAGAAAAAACATCCATAGACAAACATCATTGCAAATTCCAAAAGGAAATCATACCTCGGGTGTACAAATAGAACTTGCTCCATTTTTTTAAATTTAAGTAATAATTTTTTTTTTTTTTTTATTTTCACATATACATGTGTTCATTACTCTTCCACTTTTTGCCTTCACAAAATGAAAAAGGCTTAAAGTTTAACAACAATAACAATGTTTAAGATAGGAACCAGAAACAAAAACTGCAAAGAATGAACGAAGACAAATACATTCAGAAAAGAAATTAAATGATCACTGCAATGAAGTATTAAGCACTAATAATAATAGTAATGCAAAGAAAGTATCATTCACATTGTCAAATAAGAGTTGTCTATTGTAGAATTCTTTGATTCTGAGGTTTAGTATGGAGTCATCAATTAACTATTTCTTATCATTTTTTCCTAAAGTATCAAAGAATAGACAACTAATATTTATAAATAAAAATAAAAGATAATTTCAAATATAGATCATGCCAAATTTTATAGACAATAGAAAAAGAATAAATACTTCAAAATCATTCTACTTAATCTGGATACACCTGATATTAAAATTAGAAAAAATATATTATTATAAAAGGGAAATTACAATCATAATTCACTTATAAATGAGGATTCAGTATCCTATATCCTAACAACGTATTAACAAGTTGAAGTAAAAATTAATGTTTAAGTAATGTACTTTTAGTCAAAACTGAATCCAATTTATGTGTGACTTAGTCACTTGCTCCACTATTTATTCCAACACTATTTCTCTTTATTCCTGACCTCGAGGAATGGAGCCCTTATCTAACAGATAACTCAGTCATTGTCTGACTTAGTCTCTTTGTCCCATTATAATAAAATACTTGAGATTGGCTAATTTGTAAAAAACAGAAATCTATTTTTTGCTGATCTAGAGGCTTGCAGTGTTCTCATGTGGTAGAAGGTGGCAGAACAAAACAGACAAAACCTGCATGAAGCCTCTTTTTTAAGGACCTTAATCCAATTCATGAAGGAGATGCTCTTAGGACATAATCATTGTTTTAAATACCTCCTTTTACTTAATACTACCACACTGGCAATACCTGAATTTTGGAGGGGGAATGCATTCGGACCATATATGTACAATCAAGTTCTGTTAATTTTATATGTGAATATCTCTTTATTTTTTAGTATGTTTAAAAGAAAAACGTTTTTAATGTACGCCTGTTAAATATGCACAAGATACTTTGATGTTAAAATGCAAAATCACAGCCTTTGATTAAAAACTTTTAACACAGTATTTATTCTCTATTATGTTCTCTGTCTTGCATTTCATTGAAAGTGGTTAATTTCTAAATATATTGTCATAAATTTTTCTTCATGTTGTACAAGTACTTCTATCTATATGATATAAATTTATAACACTTTCATATTACCATTATTTCAATTTCAATCATATAAATATTATTTTCCCTTCAATCCATAATTAGCAATGAAAGAATGGTCCTCTTTTTAACTCACTAAATATGGCTTTCCTGAACCATGGCCATTACTCTTGACCAGGAGTGCTGCTGAGCGCTTTGAAGATGATACAGATCTGGCACTGAAGAGGTTACTTTCCGAACATTTTTCCCTTAGGTAGAGTTTAGCTGACTGGGTCAAGGAGACCTTACTGAGCTCTGTGAGAATGGTCCAAACAAACAAACAAACAAAAAATTCAAGCAGCAGGCAACAAGATAAAGTTCTGTTGCTTAGGTATTATTTCAAACAGAATCAGCAAAGCAGTTGGAAAAACATCCCAGTAGACACAAGCCACCGACACTCAGAAACATGTCTGGTTATGAAGGTCAGGGACACGCACAGATAATACAATGCAGGTGTTTAAAAAAATCAAATTTGTTTTATAACAATTAAAACACAATTTAATTATGGGGGAAATTTGAAAGAAATTCAGGAATTGTGCTTTTTGACCAAGGCAGATACTTGGAAATAGCTACCAACATAGATAAGGGAAATGAGAGAAGATCAAAAATTCAATCTCAGGTAATTAGAAGTAGTTCCTGGTACTGTGGTACAAGGTCAAAGTGTAAGCAACTAAAAACAGATTTAATGAAAAACTAACCATCTGTATCTCTGTGTGCTAATTCTTCATTTGGAAGATTAATCACTGAATCTGGAGAAATATGAAAGTATAGGTGACAATAAGTGCTCCAAAATTAAAAATTAGTATGACACAGAGCCAGGTAACCAAAAAACACATTGAAAATGATGATTTATGCTCCTTTCCAAAAGGTTATTTAAGCACTCTCTGATTATGGGCCAAGAAACTCACACAAAATGTTCTTTATTTTTATGCAGCCTATGCAATGCTGATCAATTTCCAATTACATTCTAATAATTGTTTTCCTTTTTATCTCTAGAATCAAGGAGGGGCTTTATTTCCTTCTGGGCTTTGGTTTTTCTTTCTGCCCAATATTTACATTTATAGGATAAAAGAAGCATAATTCCATGAATTTATCAGAAAATAAACTTAGAACAATGTCAGCCAAAATTAATGAAGCAAAAGTACTTTGATTAGTAAAAGAGAAATTAGATGCAGAAGATTGCTAGAATAAAACTGTTGTTGATATTAATTTTATCACTCTAATCTGTAGTCACTCAGTGAAACAAATGCTAAAATAGGTACTAATCAGGCTTCTAAGAAAAATATAAAAATATTGATTTTGCCAAGGATGAAATGTTATCCATCATAATATTATTACTTATGAGAGTTACTTGACAACTTTAATGTGGTGTTCATATTTTAGATGGTCATGTGAGAAGGCCCTAAGGGGAATGGAATCTGAACATTGAAAGCTTGAATCTAGTCTGTCAGGGACCAGCCCCAACTATGCCATGGGTTCCCTCTCAGTGGCTTGGCAGAAATGAGAGGATGAAGGAAAAATGAAGACAAAAGACAAAGTTTGAGAAGTAGCTGAGCCAGGAGATTGCAGGCCCTTTTTCATGAGGCTTCAGCACATAGAAGCTTGTCCTAGGCTAGTTCTGTTTTTATTTCATGCACCATTGTTTTAATCATAAATCTTATGAGGGAAAGGCAAACAATTCTGATATGGGTCTTGCTGTGCTTGCATTTTTCTAACTAAACTATTTCTTTAACTAACTACATTACTTGGATAAATTTACTTTTTACTTTTATTGCTCTAAGATATTTATGCTCCTTACACAAACAGAACACAGAACTATGAAAACAGTCCAAGAGCAGGACATGAGAGAAGAGCCCAATTAGGCCAGCACACAAATCACAGGAGTGACAATTAAACCTCATGAAACTTGTTGCTCATACAGACAGACACTTCTGGTCATACTAAGGTGAAGAAGAAAAGAGATATTTTCTCTTCTTTTCTGGTCCAGGGCAAATCTTGCCTTCTTTAACAAAGTTTAAATATTCTGCATCCCCTAACTCCACAAAAGCATTCCCTCTCCCAGAGTGAGAAGCCCTGTCCACTCCAGCGAGCCTCCCCTACTTAGTGACCTCCAAAGCCAAGGCTGTGGTGGAGTAGCACTGGGGGAAAAGTGAAATTTCAGTAAGACTCTTGTTGGGGTTTAAAGGCACCAGACATCCCATAGCTCATTTCGCATTGGGTTTAGGATTCTTCAAATCCACTTCTTTTCTGTTCCTTTTTTTCTTTGCCCACCATCTGCAAACATTTTCTTTTTTTTTTTAATTTCTTTTTTTTTTTTTTTTATTGATGGGGATTAATTAAGGATACAAGAAACCAGATTACACCAATGGCAGTTGTTAGGCAAAGTCCCTCTTGCAATCATGTCTTGCCCCCAAAAGGTCTGGTAGACACCAAGGCCACAATCATTTTCTTAATTTAATTCCTAGCCTGCTTATATCTACTACTTGAATATTGGTTTTAAGCTTATTAATCATTATAACTAGCAATGCAAACACATCAAAATACAACTCTTCTCTTAAGTACTCCCACATACCCCCACACTAGTCCTGGGGGGTAATAGGCTTACTTTTTTTTTTTTTTTTTTTTTTTTTTTTTAGTAATCAAATTCGAAAAGCATGGTAAGAAAAAATCACCTCCTCAGTGAGGTGTTTACACCTGTTTTAAATAGATTAATTTAAGTAGCGTTTACACCTATGTCTGCAATGAAGTTAGTGCTCAAATAAACATTAGCTATCATCATTTAACATTAAAAGTGTGTTAAATGTGTAAATAGTCATAATATCCAAATGAATTTTGATAAGAAAGCTGTATTGGGAGATTATTAGTCTATATATACTGGGTACTAAGTTGCTAACTTAGATCTGAAATGTTAAAGTCTTTACATTTTGATAGCCATGGTCATAAAATTAAAATGCTGTTGGCTACAAGTAACAGAAAGCCTAAAACAAATTTAACAAGGGTGAACAATAAAATAAGGTATCATTCTACATAGTTGTGGACAGGAGAGCAACTCAATTTCCTCTTCTCTTTCTCTGTCTCTCTCTGTCTGGTCTTTTCATTACTACAGAATTTTCTCCAAAGGGGATTCCTATCATTGACCTAACACATCAGGCAGAGAAACTGGATCCTGAATCCTAGCTTACATTCAAAGGGAAATAGTGAAATCAGTTTCTTCTCAAACATGGATTTGGAGTCTTTGTCTTCAATCTGGTTTATTCCTATTCACTATTTTCATGGGCAAATTGGCTTCATCATCTGCATTAATCCCAAGAAGTGAGGATCAAAGGACTGCAGAAGATTCATTAGATTTAGGCAGTTGTGTAGCTGAGGAAAAAAAATGCAAAATCCCCCATCACACAAAAAAACAATATTGTCCTAGCTGAAGTGCTCAAAATTTTTTTTTGTAAAAGAAATTAAACAAATCCCAACAGGTAACTACAAGGTATAAGAGATGTGCCTTGGTATTTTCTTGAGGCAACTGGATTAAACCAGCCCTGACTGTTTTAGAAATGCTCTCACTGTCCTATAATACCCTTTACTAATTGCAATACTAAAATCCTGTCTTGGAAAAAATTATGTCATTAATATAACATGAGTTATATAAAGGCACATTATGATTGTACTGTGCATGCTTAGTTTGTTTCAATATAATATGTGATAACCCAATAACAGGCTCTGTGTCATCACTCACTGGGAAGGGATTTAAAGCAATGCCACAGATAGCAGAGCTGATCTGACCCTCCAGGGAACTCATGTCCCTCTCAGAAATGAGTTTGTTGTGTACAAAAGCTTTTATAAGCTCATCTAACTTGTCAAGCAGGCTTTCCTATGTCATTCTTTGGTCTCTTGCCTCTATCTCAGTTTGGAGGGAAGTTTTTCTATATTGTCCCAGGATTTTCTCAGAACAGTGACAGTCTGTCAGAGATCACAATAAAATCAGCATTCATCAAAACCAAAGTAGGGTGGAGCAAACGCTAATCAAACAAAACTTTGTCCACTACTGTAACAGACTCTTTAAGTGCATCTTACTGATTTTATTCTGCATAGAATACAGCATTAGCCAGGAAAATATGCAACAATAGAGTAAAGTGTTGCTAATATAAAGAAACTTCTACACAAAAATATGTCTCCCTCTCTCTACTACTGCATAGTTTTTTTTTTTTTTTTTTTGTTTGTTTGTTTTTTTAACTGACAGGCTGTTATATGTAACCATGATGAATATGTATTTATGCATAAAGGATTGATAAAAATAAAATTTCCCCTAAATATATTTTCATTAGAAGAACATGCACAAAGGAAGAGACTATGAAGTTTCAGTTATATTTAAAGGTTGGTGTGTTTAAAAAAAAAAAAAAAAGAGAGAGAGAGAGAGAGAGAAGGATGAAGGTCTAGAATAGAAATTTCTCTGGTTTGTTCATTTTTGCCAGTACTGGCATTCGTAGGACATATACTTATTTTAGAGTGAAATAGTTTTTACCTAGCATTCCTTTTTGATTCCTTTCTAAGGAATAAATTTGTGAGAAAAGAACAAGGAAGGGAAAATAAAGTAGGCCAAATATAGAACTGTACATAGAGCAGTGCTATTTAGATATCATCAGTGTTTGAGTTTCCTATAATTATTTTACCTATCTTTTATTTCAGTTTGTAGGTATGTGATCACAACTCAAATATATTTTACAGGACAAGATGATATTTCCTTGTATGTTGCTGGTCAGCTTGAGGATAGATGTAATATATATTTAGGATTTCTTTAGAACATATTTAACAGAAGTTTTTATTTCATTTGTTTGTGTTTTTGGTCAAATAATTCTTGTTCTCTGTTAAATTGAAACATCTATAACCATAAAGGTGAAGAGGGGGAAAATTCCAGTGGCAGTAAATACAACGGATGTTTAATAGTAATTATTTATTTTAATGCTTAAATGTGCACAAAGAGCAGACATTTTAAAGTGCTGAATTATTTGAAGTATTTAGTTATAGAATATTTCATATTTCTTACATAAAAAGATAACAATGAAGAATTCAAAAAGTACCTCCCAACTGCACTCTTTTTTTTCTGTATGATTATGCATTTAGTTCCACTTGCAATAATGTATCTTCTAGGTTGAGTCTGAATCTGTTGAGGTCAGGATTTGTCCCTTTTTTAAATATTGGAGAAACAAATTATATTTTCTGTAGGAATGCTGCAATGAATTTGTTGTCTGCTTACTAATCATGGAGCTTACGTATCCTCTACTTCATCCTTCCTCGAGTTTATTGATTACTCTATTGACTTTTCTATTTTCAGCCTGTCTGTTCTTTCAGACTACTTTGCACCATTAGCAGAATACACCGTTTATTTTTTATTCCTCTGCTCAATATCCACTTTTGAATTAGGCTTTGAAATACAGCAAATGCTTATCATTAAAATAAATATTTTAAACTTTGCAATGGAATTAATTCCCACTTGCTTTTCTAAATTGAACAAAATGTGAGCTGTTTCAAAGTAAATAATAATACCCAAAGTAGCAAATAGCTCCTTCATTAAAGCAGATAAAAATATAATAATATGTAGTTAAAATCATCTTTTTATGTGATTTATATTTAAAATTTGAAAATAAGACCTTAAGTTTCCATAAAAATATTTTTAATGGTAGGATTTAATTTTTATGATATAACATGTGACCAAGAAATTTTTAAAAGATATGACATATTTCATAATTTATCATTTGTAGCTTTGTACAGTATAGGGGTAAAAATGAAAATTTTCTCCTAAATAATTTCTAAGTATTACAATTGCACAGAAATAAATATGACATGGTTTAATGACTGTTTTTTTCTAAGATGATATTTTATGTATGATTAAAAGCATGAAAGTTGGTTCTATGTGCAAATTATCAGACTGTCTTTCATAATATCTAAAATCATAGTCCCAATTATAAATCAAAATATATGTGTAAATATATGGATCATATCATGGCATAATTGCATACTCTCCTTAAAGAGGTAAAACTAACCAAGGCTCATTTTGTAAATTGGAGAGACAGATTTCTAAATAGAGCAAATCTCTAAAGCAATGACTTTGAAAGAGATCTACCTTCCTCAGTATACTCAGCCATAAGTTTCAAAGTGGCAAGCAGACCTACAGAAGTTAATAGTAACAACAGCCTAATGCCATAAAGGAAAAATATTTCTTAATTCAGGTTTTGTTAAATAATATACTACATGTGGGCATAGATTCTTTATTTGTTTTTATTTTTTGCTCTGTGTTTAATTTACACCTTTTAAAACCAGTACTTGAATGTGGTCTGTTCAACTCAATACTTGCACGAAAGGAACAAATATGTAAATTTATTGGAGATGATTCTTTGCTTTTCAGCTCAGGCTTTCTTCTGCTTCATGCAGTGAAGAAAATTTAGAAATTTTGAAGCGTTTTTAGGCATTTTTCTCCCAATGGTCTGTGATAGTGTAAAGCCAGTGACATACTTTGTTTTAAGGATTGGATAAGTACACCTAGAATAAAAAAAATTAATGGTCTCTTTTTATAGACAATTTTTGAAACCTACTGTGGATATAATAGTTTGGAAGGCAAAGTTTAACTCTGCAAAATCCCAAAGTTTACTTTACATACATATTTTAAAAAGTAAATTTTGTACCAAAAATACTTAGACAGGTAAGAGCAAAAACTTGAAAGTTGGGGTTAAAGTATATTGAAGATCCAAAACCTTAAAGTAAACCTACTAAATATCAAAACCTGAAAACAAGGAGCTAAGAGATCATGTTATAGACTAAAAATATGGGTATTAATACAAGTTATTTTAGAGTTAATCCCTTCCAAATTTCTAAGAACTGGCAGGGAGATGATCCGAAGAGTTTGTACCAACTGGACTCGAGAAAGGGTCCAATTCCCTAAGCTCTGAGCCAAATCCTGAAGTTACTGGTGAAGGAGAAGTAAGTAGTAGTTAGGAATCAGAGCTCAGAGTGCCCAAAGAAGTCCTACACTCAACATATTGACAGACAGGAAGGGTAAAAATGTGGATGGGATTGCACAAAGAGATCTTGTCTCTCCAGGGCAGACTTCGGAGTCCAAAACAATTTACTGAACTAGAGGAGGTTTCTCAAAATCTTCTGATGTCATCTAGTGAAATAGAGATTAGATCAAATAGAGCTCCCCAATAGAGCTTCTGTCATAAAGATAAGTCCGTGGTAGGGTAAGTGGAGCTGGCTTCCCGAGGCCACAGTAGGTCTACAGTATTAGTAATCAATGCAGTGCATAGACTTGAAGACTAAAATGTAAGTTAGTCATCCCACTCGGGGGTCAGTATAGATAGAGAATAATTATGAGACTGCTCACTCATTTCCATCTTGAAATAAGGAATATATATAAATCCACAAATCCCAGGGAGAAACATAAGATAGAGTGAAGGTAGAGAAAACTAAGAACAACTTGGTATTAAACAAGTGGTTATGATGAAAGGAACTCAGTTCCAAATGACATAACATCATTTTCTTTTAACGGAGAATACTAACTCTATTTGAATTAATAAAATATGATTTGAAAATGTATACTTAGTTACAGAGGTATAAATATAACCCAAATTTTACACTCATTAAGTTTATATGCCAGGTGCATTGGCTAACACCTGTAATCCCAGCTCTTAGGAAGCCGAGGAGTGTGGATTTCCTGAGCTCAGTTCACAGTTTCAAGATCAACCTCAGCCAGAGCAAGACCCTGTCTCTAAAAATGGCTGAGTATGTGGCAAGCACCTGTAGTTCAGTTACTTGGGAGACTGAAGCAAGAGAATGGTTTAAGCCCAGGAGTTTGAAGTTGCTGTTGAGCTATGATGTCTATCAAGGATGACAAAGTGAGACTCTGTCAAAATTAAAAAAAAAAAACAACCTTATAATATGTTGTTAAAAACTCTGTAAGTATTGGGTGAGGACCTAGATCCCCCTGCTTTTAAAAGAGGATATCACATGAATATAGTATAATTTACTCTGATGTTAGGTAAGTAGGTGTAATTTATGCTCATAAAAGCAAGTGTATAAAAACTGATGGGTATGGGGAAATGGCATGTTATTTGAACATTCAATGAGTACATATGAAATATCTTCATTTCAGCCCTTTCCTTTAATATTATAGGAAAGATAATCATATTTCCAATTTTCTGTTATAGATCCACAGTGATATTCTCTTGATTTGGTTCAAGAGGTCAGGACTGAAGATACCTTGGTATACACATAAATATTAATAAGGCAATGGCATGCAGATACTTCTTGGCATCCTGAAAATCAATGATCTTGTGCTATGAACACCAACCTATTCTAATAGTGTTCACCCAAAAGTGAATCTAACTGATAAACTAAATTTTTAAAAATACATTAATTTAACAAAAAAGTATGCACACATACATTCACACACACAAATACTCTATTTGTGTGGATGTGTAAAATATATACATAAAAAAAGATTTTTACTGGCTTTTTTTCTAAGTATGTATGAACTGTTTTAATCCTCATAACAAGCCAAGATGAGAACACAACACATAGATGCTTAAGTGGTTAGTCTAAGTTTACAGAGCTCGTATATAGAGTGTCTGGGACTAGAATCTGATAATTGGGATGGGATTTTTATATGCTGCCCATAAAATTAAGAATGTCCCTTCCTCTTGAAGACTACAACTGGAGTTACCATGAGGCTACCACCAGCCTCCTGTTAGACTGACCCTCCCAAACAGCAAAACAATTAGGTTATCATGTGTTTTTCTAGTATGTTTTAATGTGTCTTGTGAAATCCATGTAACCTAATTTTCTCCAAGATTGTTTTGAATGCATTATGCATTTGTAATGTCTTTGTTCTATCTGAAATATGTTCCTGAAAAAAATTGTCAAGATACCTTTTCCGAAAAAAAGGGTCAAAATTATCACTAACCTGATTTCTTCAGCTAAATACACACTTTAATAATACAGTACTTCATGTCACCATACATGATGTTTGGGATTGCATATCTAGACACATCTCAGAACTGAAGTTTTAAATACCTAAGCTATAATTGTGCTCATCTTTTCAGTCACATTTTTGATAAAGATAACTATTTTTCATTAATATTTAATCAAAATAAAAGATCATTCAATACATGCACTCTCTGTTTTAATGGACTTGGAATAGCTTTGAAGATTCACATTCTTTATTCTTTTAGTTCTGTTTAAAAAAAATTACTGCTAACCTTCTCTAGTAAGAGTATTTTGCTCTTGCACCAATTTATTTATTCTATTTTACGTATTTCACTTTTCTACGTATTTCACTTTTCTATCACCTTTAGTGGTAATAGTAATACTATTGTTAATACAGTTTAAAATTTCAGTAAACCATATTCTCTAATTCTGCACTGATGTATTTCTGTCTTATAGTAATATAATTAATTGTGCAATTAATATATGAATAAATGAATGTGAATATAAATAATGCATTTTATGAAAATGTTACTTTCTCCATTTTTTATATATTTGTTAAATTAAATGTGAGGTTCTACTAATTAAATAGTTAAAATATTTTTTCCATCTAAATACCCCAGTACAATTGTTTACTTTTATTGTCTTTCTCGTTTTTCCTTGCATTGGATATTTTAATTTCATTTTTAACTAACTCTCTGTTCCTATGTCTGACTCATGGGAGTCCATACTCAACATTCAGACATCAGCCTTCTACTTTTCCTTGTTTGCTTGGGCAATATAACCTAATTCCACTGTAACAAGTTATATTTTCCAAAGATATCAACAATAACTGCCATTGCAATGTGAAATTTTCTTTTTCCCATCATGAAGTAGAATCTAATTTTGTCCTTTAGTCTTATCAAGTTCATGCCTGCTTGGACTCATATAATAGTGCAGAAGATACCTGTGCATATTCTAAAGCTAAGTCAGAAAGGCTATTAGTTTCCACTTTGTTCCTTTGAACATTCATTCTGAGGAAAGCTAGCTGTCATGTAAGAAGTCCAACTCCCCTGAGACTACTATCCTGAAGAGGTCATGGGAATTTAACATTATCAGCTATATCCAGCCTTCCAGTCTTTTCTGCCCATACATAAAAAATGTGGAAGAATCAATGACTCCCCAATAATAAAAAAAAAAAAATGTGGAATAAATTACATTGTACAATTCAAACTAGCCCAACTAGTAGTGGAGTACCACTGAGAAACTGCAGCTATGTTGACGAGGGGAAAAATCTTGGGCTTCCATTTTATCTTAAATAAATTTCTTTCTTCTCAAAACCTGGTCAAATTTTTGGCCCACAGAATCTTTGAAAAGAATTAAGTTGTTTTTGCTGAATCCATTAAGTTTGAAGCTGTTCTTACTACCCAAAAATATTCACTTAATATCTGCATGTTTTCTAATTTCATTTTTACAGACAAACTTTTAATAATTTACTATTCCCACCTCATTTTTTTTTTTAATTTTTCTGACTTTCAAACTCTGTATTCTAAACACTAATTAGGGACTCCACACATTAACAAAATAATTGGTAGTCTCTCCTTATATTGTGCTTAATAAATAGTTAACAAAACAAACATAACAATATATTTATTTGGTTTTAGAAATAAAGATATTTGGGAGAAAACAAGAATCAGAATGAATACTTACTCAGTAGCGTCATAGTTGCATGGAAAAAACAAGCAACGCTGCCTAAATATTCAATTGAAAAAATAAACCGACTATATTAATGTGAGTCTAGACATAATGGAGGAAGAATATTTGAATTACAGAGAATTGCACAGACGTGGGATATCAGGAGCAGATTTATGTCAGAGTTATGAGTTATAACATTAATTCATAAAGAGTGATACAACCGGAATAGGAGTCAGGAATAGGAACAGAGAAAGAGAGAGAGAAAGTGAGAGAGAAACACTAGATTATGGATATCATGGAATATTAGACTGTTTTTGTAAATATCCAAGAGTCTTAGATGATTACAGTAATACATCGATGCTTCTGAAATGATTGGTAATTAAAAATCAGTGTCTATCCCCTCAAATTAGAGAGGACTAATACTTGTATAAAATAAAAGTATAATTACTAACCACAAGAGAGGATATTGATATGTGAAATACAAACCCCTAATTTTTATTAAATTCCATAAACTATTCTATCAAATTGATATAAAATTTCAAAATTCATATTTTATCGATATATAATTAGTGTGACTTCATATTTCCAATCTAAGTATTGAATGTAAACCTATAACTTTAGGACTGGAATTAGTCCATGAACTGAACTTTGATTAGCACTAAAATAAGGGTTCAAAGTGCAGCCGGGTGAATTACTAAGATGGCATTTCAATTTTTCAGTTGAAAAACAGAGACATATTAATCTATTTTATAATAACTAGAAATGAAGAGGGGAAAGATGATACCAGAATTATTAAAGAGTTAATATGCTCATGTTTTGGGTACTCTCAAGCTAAATCAAGAACAATCCTGAACTTCAAGTCTTACAGGACTGAACCAAAATTTGCTGATCTTTATTAGGAATATTCAAAGACATCAGGACATAAATTTACATTTTAAAGTCAGAACACATTAGGGGGATAAGTAGAAGCTCTGAAACTATTGCTGGTTTCATATATTACTCATGGGTCATGTGACCTCATACAAATAACATAACCTTTCCATTTTCATTTTTTTATTCTATAAAATAATAGCAATCAGAAATGCTTAATTTACCAACAGCCTCTTAAAAGCCTCAACTAAGTATTCTCAAATCAAACTCAAAATAACAATAATGAATACCATTACACATATATATCAGAATTAAAGTCTACCTTTTAACAACAATTTCTGTTAATGATGCTACAATATCTATAAAAATAAGCTCAAAGGTTAGTTTACTTATATAATATAATATAGAATATAATAATTCTATAAATTTTGCTGCTAAAATTAGCTTTCCTATTTTTATTTCTAAAGTCATTATTCTTTTTTTTATAGTCTTATAGCAAACATTCATTTATTTTATTTCTTTTCATTGTTAAATCATAGCTGTGTACATTAGTGCAATCAAGGGGTACAATGTGCTAGTTTCATATACAATCTGAAACAATAAAGTCATTGTTCTAATTCAGGCACTCTCATCAAACATAATGGTTTCCTAACATACAGGCAAATATATTTTGTTTCATTGTATAAAAAAAATTAAGAAATTAATTATTTAATATGGTTAAAATAAGACTATTTATTAGGATTTATAAAGAAAAACAATAAAGAATTTTTCCTTGAGGAAATCAAATACTTAATAGTAGCACAAAACAGACAAGAAAAATAAGTGGATAAATTGCTTTTCAAAGGTCAACTAACTACTGACCTGTGGCTAGAGCTCTAGAATCCAGAAATGTATTATTCTAAAATATAATTTACATGCATTTTGCTATTGGTTCTCATGCCACATACTCTCAAGTGATGATGTATTGAGGGCCAGGTGTCTACCAGGACAGACAGCAGATTTTGCACCATAGAAAAGAAAGCTCAAAATTATGAGACTCCGAGCTCAAGTATGGTGGCAGGCACATCTGCTCCTTATGCCCTCTTGAGCATATTCTCTCTCAGGAGGGGAAGAAAAGTTCTCTAAGTTATTAAAACCCTCAAATATAAATAAATGATTCTGGGCTAGAAGGTAGAGTATTTCTAGTTTTATTGCCCTTACAATTTAAGCAAATGGCTCCAGGATAGACATGTTTTTAAATATCTCCAAATCTGTTATCTTTTAACTTCTGGGAGATATTTGTCATTTAATAATACATTCTGATCCACTAGGAAAGCACCAAAAATATGGAGCATTTTCTCCCAACAGGGAGAATAACAATATTATAATAACATATTGCACATTTACTGAGTCTTTCTAATGTAATCTACATTCTATTTCAAATATATACTTCATTTATTTTCATAACAAGCTTATACAGAATTATTGTTTTCTTTTTACCCAGAATTAAACTGCAAGTAGCAGAGATTCAATAGTTCTTGCAACTCATAAATTAATAAATCATAATGCTAATATTAAATCTCAGTTTTACTGGTATCAAAACCTGTGATGTTCAAAATACCAATATATATCATATTAACTTTGAAGTCTAAGACCATTTACATTGCCTTTTTGGAAACAGTGAAAATGGGACTATTAGGAAAAATAAGATAACATTAAGACAGTCTAAGGAAACAATTCCTTAATCAAGATAACATACTTTCATTAAAAAGTTATTTAAATGATCTGATATTATTTCCTGATTAGCAATTATTAATTTTTACCATTTATATTACACATTATTTACATTTAAACCACTCCTCATAACTTGAAAAATAATATGCTTAGCTCAATGTTTTTGGTCCTGTTTTGTTTTCAACAATTTTTATTTCAAAGAAGAACTATAATAAGAAGCACTATCTGAAGAGCACAAGGTATGCTGCTATATTATTTTCTAAACGTCAGCTGTGTTGTGTTTGAGAAATCACCTGCTCCTGTGGAATTTCTTAATAAACATATCCCTCTCCCCTTTATTATACCTCTAATACACTTACAGCATTAAGGTAACTGTTGAGTAATAATCATTCAAATTGCATTTCATTATTATGGATGTCAAGCAAGAGTTATCACCAAAGGCTTGAAAAACCATTTTCCTAAAATGATGCCAATCTTTGTCAGAAAAGATTACATTGAAATAACAAGTAAAGTTGCTATAAGTGTATACAAGTATAAATTTCAGTAGTTTTTTCCTTTGGTTTTTCAAATATTCTATTTCATAGGTTGTATTAATTTATTAGATAATATATTTTATTTTCAAACAAATAGAAATTGTCTACCTTGTACATATAAAATTAAACTAGGACGAGATCAAAACAATTTTTAATGTAATTACCAAACAAACCCACTATTTCACTATCGAAGTCAGATGCTCCAGAACATGAATTGCAGATCGTTAATTCACATTTAGATGCATTGATGGCTCAGAGCCTTCAGCCTCATGCTTAGCAACACACTAGGTGTGAAATATTACAACACAATTCACAACTTGTCATGTCTTATTGCTTAATTAGGGATGTTTATGATCTTGTTATTCATACTCTGTCAGTAACAGATGACTAAAAAAAGAGACAAGGGACCATTATGTACAGAATAGCGTCATCATCATCACATAAACCTTCAGCTCAAACTGTGGCTTAATTCAGTCTGGAATGGTAACTGAAGAAATAATGAGAATAAGTATCAAAAGAAAGTAGCACAGCACAAATGCTGTGTCTGGGAACAGAACTGTGCAGCAATGCATATATATATTCGTGGATCCTCTTATTGAACAAAAGATGATTTGGGGTTATTTACTATGATTAGCAAAAACTTGGGTAGAATCCTGCAAAAAATCTACACATGTTGGATAGGAAGAAATTAAATTAACTTAACAACACAACGTAATAGAGGATTTTGGACTCAATACATATATTTACACATTATTTTATTTTCTGTAG
The DNA here is from genome assembly GCA_963574355.1 of Loris lydekkerianus. NCBI lineage: Eukaryota > Metazoa > Chordata > Mammalia > Primates > Lorisidae > Loris > Loris lydekkerianus. Next base: position 32,442 of record CAUYPK010009001.1, on the reverse strand, counting down.
ATAAGGCTAGTTTAACAATACTATACATGATATCATATAGGTAAGCTTATCTATAGTTCAATCAGTTCTAATAGTTTGTGATCATTTATTGAGGTGATAACTTTAATATGGTATTAATGCTTATGTTATTTGATAATAATAATTCATTTTAGCACATACACATATATCATATAGATATTATATAATCATCACAAATTTAGTGGCTTAAAACAACACATTTTCTTATCTCACCGTTTCCATAGAAAGAAACACAGGCACAGCTTAGCAAGGTTTTCTGCTCCAAGTCTCATGAGGCTATAGTCAAGATCTTTTCAATTTGTTTTTAACAAATGTATCACCTGGAAAAGAAACCATGTCCACGTTCACTTAAGTTGTTGAAAAAAGTAATTTCTTTGAGGTTATATTACTGAAGTTTCCAGATTTTTAATGGAGTCTGCCTTATGCTTATGCTCTGAAAGACCTTCCCAATGAATCTCTCCAGGTAGCTTACAATAAGGCTGTTCCCTTCCTCAAGGCTAGCAGGAGAATTACTCACATCTCTTAAGAATGAGCTCTTATTACCTAATTAAGGGAGTAACTTCTATCTCATTTGTCATATCCTATTGGTTAGAAACTTGTCTTGGGTTCTGCCAGCACTCAAGGGGAGACAATTATAAAAAAGTGCAAAACAAAGGAATTGGTGGGGGCACCCAGTATCTTTTATTCACATTGCCTCATTATAATTTTCTAAGCTTTATAAAATAATAGCATCTCACTTTCATAGCTAACAAAAATCAAAGTTCACAGAGATTTAATTACTTTATCATATTCACATAATTTGTATGCTGAATTACTGATATTGATATCTAAGAGCATTTACTTCAAAGTTAATATTCATTTGACCATACAGCTGATTTGCCACAAGGCTGGAAAGAAGACAGCTTCCAGGTCAGACATATGATGCTGGGACTGTCAGAGTCCAAATGCAAAGAGATTCACCAAAGCCTTTTACCTCTTCTCATCAGTCTCAGGATATATTTTCAGTTGTGGAACATAATCTAGGATGAAAACAAAATGCAAAAATCATAACAATAATTAATTTCCTAACTGAACAGTACAAACTACCACTCTGGATACACAGCTGAAGCATAGAAGCTGAACATTATAGAGAAACTATTAGTCAAAACATACCAACCACTATGAGTACTTCCGCATGCTCAGAGACATGGATTAATAGGTACACGGACACACTGACTTCCCTGAACAAACTGAGATGTGAACTAATAGCTAAACATAAATCACTTAAGACCCTTCCACAACAACCATCGGAGCTTCTGACTACTCTGTCTCCCCATTTCCCATGGGAAGCCAGCTAGGTAGTACTTATGTAAAACCCTCAGCTGGCCATTATTTTAAGGGAAGATAATAGATACCATAGCCCAATAAAGCAAATTGAAATGTGGTTATCAGGGATGCTTTATTTAAATCTTGATTTCAGGCAGGAGCAACAGGGAAACGTTTTATAGTCAATGGATGAACTTAACTCTGTGTCCTAAGTACACTCCTTTCATTTTACAGCTCTTTTGAGTGGAGTTTGGCCTGCCACTTACATGCTGGGAAAAGCATTATATCCTCATTTCTAACCAAAAGCTTAGAGAAACAAGTAGACTGTCTGGGTTAAAGACCAGATAAGATCATCTTCCCCCAGTCTTAAATAGAAAAATTTATAGGCTCCAGTCAGAATTATTCCCTAACATATGAGAGATCTAATCCTAAAATTAATATCAATTGAAAAAAAATTAATTGACTGAGGTTGAATTTATTGCAAAGAAATGTTAAATTCTTAAAATGTCACAAGTGCTGAAAAAAGATGAGTCCATTTGTTATATATCATACCAAGGTTAATTAAGGTTAAGTATAATTAGATATAAATTAGTTACTATGATAAATACAGGTGCATATACTTGTTAAAATATAGTGCTTAATATACTTGAAATTTAAAATAATTAAATTATATTAAAACATAACTCAATTATATGGTAAAGAATATTATTTAAACTGGAGATATTGGTTTTTTCCTACATTAGTATGGTTTTGATATATAAAATACATATAACTGAAACACATAATACTGATTTAGTTTCTGAAAAGCTGAGACATTTGACTCTAGAATAGCAGTTCTAAACCATGGGTTGTGACCCACAGGAACTGTATTAAAGGGTCGTGGCATTAGGAAGGTTGAGAACCACTGCTCTAGAATTTTACTGTGGACATACTACATTTCATACAAAAATTAAAGGAAATAAATATTTTCAATATTTTTTATATCTAAATGACTACAGACTGATTTCGTATCTGTACATTTTCATTTTGATATCGATACAGGAGTAGGTGAATATGTAATGATTCACCTTAGTTAAAAATTATTGGAGAAAAGTTCGTTTTGAGACTTTTATTCACAAGAGCACCTACAGAAAAATCTGCGAATTATAATGGAACAAAAAAGATCTTAAGCATGAGTTTTAGTAAAGTAGGTTTTGAAGATACGCATATATAAACAACTCATAGTGAGGCTGAGGTGGGAAGATCCCTTGAACCCAGGATTCAAGTATAGAACATAGTGAAATCCCCATCTCCAAATAATAATCATCATAATAAAATACATATTAAAGGAATCAGACCCAATCACACATAAATTTTCTATTTTAATCTAAATGTCTACTGCAGATTTAGCTATTTTTTGTATATATTTATGTATTGTGTACAACATTTTGATATATGGATAAATTGTTAAGCGAATAAGGTAATTAATATACACATTACTTCACATACTCATTTTTTTGTGTTGAAAACACTTAAAATTCACTCTCTTCACAATTTTCAAATATACACTACATTAACTGTAGTCATTATAATGCACAAAAGAACTTGTGAACTTCTACCTCTTGCTTAACTGAAATTTTGTGTCTTAGGACCAACATCTCCCCAGTTTTCCTGTTCCCTCCCTCTGGTAAATACCATTTTACTCTCTGTTTCTATGAATTTAACTATTTGAATGAAATAGATTTAGGTATTTTTTATGTGTTGGGGAAAAGAGATCTTCATATTTATATATTTATACGGGTGAAAATGTTATCTATTAGAGCCCGCAAGTGGATAGTAGTTAAAATCACTACAAGTAAAGGTCTCTTTTCATTCATTAGCTGAGGAGCAAAATTAACTGTTTCTTTCTGGACCACAAAGGTCAAATATTATGTGTCAAGGTAGGGAGATATGGTTGAAAACCAAATTGCTCTGCCTTTTTTTTTTTTTTTTTTTTTTTTCCCCAAGACAGAGTCTTATTCTGTTGCCCTGGTTAGAATGCCATAACATCATAGCTCACAGTAACCTCTAACTCCTGGCTGCAATAAATCCTCTTGCCTTAGCCTCCTGAGTGGCTGGGACTACAGATGCCCACCAGTACTGGAAGCACAAGTGACCACCACAACACTCAGCTAGGTTTTTTTTTTTTTTTTTTTTTTTTCTTTTTGCAGTTTTGGCCGAGGCTGGGTTTGAACCCTCCACCTCTGGCATATGTTGCCTGGTGCTGGCACCCTGCCCCTTTGAGCCACAGGCACTGCCCAGTTTTTTTTTAATTTTTAATATAGCTCAAGCTATCCACCTACTTTGGTCTCCCAGAATGCAGAGATTACATGCCCAGCCTGTTCTGAAGTTTTTGTAAAAGTAAGGAAAGCATTATTCTCTTGGCACTTTCTACTGAGTCTGCATTTGATTTCCTTAAGGTGTTTAAAATACAACTAGACACATTTACATAAAAATAAAGAGTCAGTGAGACACTAATTGTTTCTCTAAAATATTGAAGTAAACCAGTATTTTTAAAAAAAAAATACCAGTTCTAAGAGGAAATGATTTGATGTAGTTACTTAGCTATTATTCATCCACTTATTCAATAAATCTTTAGTAATTGCCTTATAAGGGCCGGAGCTGTTGTATAATGTATATATAGTAGAGAATAAATCTTGTATTTTCCCTTATGTTGAGCTAATTCTCCCACTCTTCTTAATTCCATTATTTTCTGTCTCATAAACGCTTTCTTGTATATTTTATTTTTGATTTAATATTTGTGCCATATTTGCAAAGTTTTTATTCCCAATTTTTTTGTCTTATTCTTCTTTTTCTTTATTTCAAAATATTACTCATTTGGTTACATCATTTGCTTTTGTATGTTTTAAGACAAAGTTATAACTGTGCCTTTCACCCAGAAAGTGTGTGATGTATGTGTTACATGAGAATTTACCCATTTCCTCCTTATCACTTCCCATCTACTTGAATTCCATTACATTTTTTTTCCATATGTATACGTTGGAAGTATACATATGAGTATACTTCCAACTAGTTCCAATAGAGTATTGAGTACATTTAATGTTTGTTTTTCCTTTCTTATAATACGTCACTTAGAAAATGGTCTCAATTCCATCCAGGTTGTTACAAAAAATACTAGGTCATCATTTTTTGTATTCCTGAATAGTGTTCTATGGTATGTATACAACAGTTTATTTATTCATCCATATATTGATGAGCACTTGGGTTGTTTTTGCAATTGTCTTTGCAATTGTGAATTGCACTGATAGAAATGTTTGAGTGAAACTGTCTCTATGATAAAATGACATTTTTTGGGGGGGTGGGGGGCAGTAAATACACAGTAGTGAGATTGAGATTTGTAGATCAAATGGAAGGTACAATTTTAGTTCTTTGAGGTATCTCCATACTACTTTCCCTAGAGGTTGTATTAGTTTGCAGTCTCACCAACAGTACCTAAGTGTTCCTTTCTCTCATTATTCATGCCAGCATATGTTGCTTTGGGACTTTTTGACATGCTCTATTCTCATTGGAGTTAGGTGATACCCCAAAGCAATCACAGCAACAACAAAAGTAAACAAGTAGGACCTAATCAAAGTAAAAATTTTCTTCACAGCCACGAACACAATCCATAGAGCAAATGACAACCTTCAGAATAAGAGAAAATACCGTATATACTCGAGTATAAGCCAAACTCAGCACAAATTTTGTGCCAAAAAAACTCGTCTTATACTCGAGTATATGCGGTATTTGCATGCTATGCATCGTATAATGGGCTTGATAACCAGAGTTTACAAAGAACTCAAGAAAATAACCAGAAGATTAAACAATCCCACTAAAAAGTGAGCAAAAGGCAGAACAAACTTTTTTTTAAGTGAAGATAGACTAAGGGCCCATAAGCACATGACAAAGTGCCCAATGTCTTAGTTATCAGGGAAATGCAAATGAAAACCACATTGAGATATAACTTTTATTCCCATTTAATATATCAGAAATACTAATTGAAGATCACCATTCATTTCTTAGCAATGCAACTATTGCATGTCAGCTGTGGGGGTCACATAAGTATATTTTATATCTCAGGGAATTTAATCTCTAATCATGTTTCATCTCAAGCCATATAGGTGAATAATTTTCAAGTAGAAAAATTAGAATCATGAAAATGTTTTCTCTAAACTTCATAATTACTAACAGTTTCTCTTGTTGGGTTAAGCATTAAGTTAAAGCAATTATCTGGGAAATTCAGATGAAAAATAACCATTCTTCCATATGTAAGAAAATAAGGATAGTAAAAAATTAAAACATCAGCTTTCAATGAACTAATCAAAATATTTCTCTGCATTGATTAAACATACTTGGTAGTTTTTCAATATTTTAAATTACTATCCTAGTAAATTTCATTATATATTAAGTTAGAAAACTCAGGACATACTCACAAGCACAAAAACATACCATATAAGAACAAAGTACATTATTTTCCTTCAGTAATTTAATTATTTTTAAACTCAATGGAGATCTAATTTCAAAGTAGAGATGATTTAGGTTATGTAAAAAAATATACTGTTTTAAGATAAAAATTTTAATTATAACTAATTTCAAGGGAATAAAAGATCAATGTCCCAATTTTTTATTGTACCATCACCTTATCTGTAAACATCAACAAGATCATTAAAAAATTCCTCTCCAAAATTAATAATATACATGATATGCCCTTAACAACATCTTGTAACATTAGACTCAGTGACTGAATTACAGCATCAGTCCCCTTATTGATTGAAAATGTCTTTAAATAAAAATTAATTTATTAAATTTTATTAATCTAATTACAATAATTTTATTTTGCCCTATTTTTTCTTCCTTTTTTATTTCCATAATCATAACTTCTTTTTCTACATTTATAAATTATGTCACATGATTGTGACAGTAATATAAAATTTATGTTTTAGTCTGTTGAAAGAACTAAAAAATAGAGAATTCCACTTACTATCTTATGAACTTTTTAGAGTTGTCAAACACATGACTTATATTACTTCAACTTGTTTTTTGGTAAAAACAAGATCTTACTGCTTTGTCCAGGTTGGTCTTAACTTCTGGATTCTACAAATCCTCAGACTTCAGACAGTCCTCCTGCCTCAGCTTCCCAGAGTGCTCCAACTACAGGCATAAGCCACTAAACATGGCAAAACTCTTCCTATAATATAGATTTATTTTTATACTTTTTTAAAAAGCTAAGTTCTATTTTTAATATTAGTTTATCTATTGACAAGTTGTATTCTATCATGCCCTTATAATAAGTGCCTTTTAAATTTACACATTTATGTCAACAGAGTTCTTGTAATCACCCTCCCAATACAACTTCATTATTAATTTGGTGGTCTTATATGAAATAAAAAGGATGTGACTTATAAATATAAAAATAACTAAGATTTTTTCAATAAAAATTATTTTACAACTCAAAGTTTAATTTAATACACATTTCTACAACACTTTTTTATTTTCATATTTAGAGGCCAATTAAAACAACAGACACTGGAATTTTTAGCACAGTATAAAGAAAATTAATTATGTATCTCCAATTAAAAGCAATTAGAGTTCTACTTCTATTTACTTGCACACCATGCAGAAACTTTACCCAATGTGTCCAATAAGCATAGAAAATTCATTAATGTTAAGGTTGGTCACCATCTCCATTATCATCTCCTATTGTGTTCTGTGGATTACTAAAAACTGCTGGAAATTATCTATTACAGACGTATAACATCTAATACCATCATTTATAGAAACAAATATTAAACAGTATGTTAACAGATTAACCTAGAATTCTATAAAACATTTTATAAAATATTGAATTTAATGAATTTATAAATGATAATTTAATAAATCTTTTACCCTACATATTTTATTCAGAAAGTAATTATTATGCCACACTAAAATGAGTCTTAAAAAGCTCCCCATTGTTCTAAGAAAGATTAAAGCTTGCATATCTATGGGCAATTATTACATTTGCTCTACATACACAGAGATGGAAAAAATCTTATTAATTCATATTTTCACTTTTCTTTACCCTGACATCTATATGAAAATAGTATATTTGTATTGAGACGCACTTTGGACCTAGGAAAAGTTTATCCAAAATAAGAGATATGAAAATTACTGAGCCAATAAATGTGAGCTTTAATGTCAGTTTCTTATATAGAAATGAGTTATGTTCCATAAAATTGTCCATAAACAGCTGTTTAAAGCTGTCTACATACTGCTTTTATAAAATATTTTTTATATTTTGAGGCAATCAGAACATAGTATTTTAGACCAAAACAAACATTTTTATTTAAACAACTCACTTCCTGAAGAAATGAATTCAGAATTGTTGTATAACTACTACATTTAAGTGCAGGTAAAATTTTTAACTAAAATCTAACCAAAATTACAAATATCAAATATTTATGAACAGGCCAAGAAAATGACTAGTGATTTCAAACTTTGGGATAGTACAGGTCTATAAATATTCATAGCCAGCTATTTTAAATTGCACATAAACTTTATGGACACCCTGTATATTAAGCTACACACATACATGGTCAGTTAAATTGTATCAGCCTAAATCAACAGAAAATGACAAGTCTTCAAGAAAAGGTATCAGAACAACGTGCTATTTGTTAAGCAAAACAATGTATGTAAAGAAAAATGATGTACCTTTGACAATACCTCACATTATAAAAGCATACAAATAGGTTCAGAAAATATTAAACACTCATTCATAAAACAAATACCATAAAAAAATTGATAAATAGGACTTCATCCAAACTAGAGCCCACTTAATAGAAACCACTATTAAGAACTTGAAAGCTTCAATTAAGAGAAAATATTTAATATATATCTACATAAACATATATGGTGTGAGGATATATTAATATTTCTACAAATTAATGATGTGATAAATAGCACAGTTTTTAATACACAAAATATGGGCAGACACTTTGCAAAAGACTACGTATTGAAATCCAATAAATACTTTAAAAGGTTCTCAATATTGTTGCCTAACAAGGAAATACAAATTAGAACTACATGAGATAGCACTTCATAGCCACTGGGAAGTTTATCATTAAAATGTCAAAATATTGGAGCGGATGAAGATAACTGGAACTCTCACATTTTGCGTGTAGGGAACAAAGTGGTAGAGCCATTTTGGAAATTTCTTGGCAGCTTCTTGAAAATGATAGATAAGCACATATTTTATACACCTCTGTGCAAGCCAGTAATTGCCCCACGTATTTGCCTAAGAGACATGAAAACATGTCCACTACCCACTACGCGACTTATACAAGTATTACTGAGACAGTTTTATTCATGAGAACAAAAAACTAGAAACAATGCAACTATCTATCAACAGAAGAATGGGTAACAAATTATTGCATATCAATTCAATGAAATCATACACAACAAAAAACTAACGTAATATAATTAAATGATATAAATATCAGGAATATTATTTTAAGCAAAAGAAACAGAACACATACTAAGTAATTAAATCCAAATGGACTGTAAGGACAGGCAAGATTAATTTATGTAGATAGAAATAAGAACACTCATTAAATCAGAAGACTTACCAAATGGGCTTGCTAAAAGGAATACATGAATTTCTAAAGTGATGGACTTGTCTATATCTTTACTGGGGTGTTGATAAGTGTATATTTGTCAAAACTCATCAAATCGTACATTTACAAACTGTGTAAAGTATGGTGGCAGATAAAGTGAGATTGCTGTTTTCTAGTCAAATATCCATGTCAGTTATGCTACAACTGGAGACATGAGTTGTATGTTTGCATCAGTTCCCTGGACCCTCACGTTGCATAGGAACACTGTGGAGTGGCAGAAACGGACACGCACACAATATGTTTTTGTTATAGCTGAGGAACCTGAGCCTAGGAAACCCTTAATTTTAGAGGGTTTATAATTTTATAGTTGCTAGTAAGCCTTCTCAAACATTACTCCACAAAGAGATAATATTTTTATTATTCTGTTCAGGAAACAAGCCTACCATCTACCATGAAGAAAAATACTAGATCTGCCATCTACGACTATCCTCTACACAAACATTCTGGAAAAGATATCTGAAAAAAGCTGTTATAAACGCATGCATAAAGGCCATGAAAACACACGGAGGAAGTCTATATGTATGTTACTACTTACGTGACACTCTAAAAAAGTCAAACCTCTAAATGCAGCAAATGTGGGTTAGGAATTCGGGGAGATCTATAGAGCACAGAGGATGTTTAGGGCACTTTATTCTATTGTCAACACTACAAGGGAGTAGTATTAACAATAGAATTGAATGGAGTAAATGTCTCATTTTACATTTGTCCAAACCTCTGGAATGTACAACATCCAAAATGAATTCTACTGCAAACTGGGGTTATGGGTAATAATGATGTATCAATGTTGGTTCCTTAGTTTTCTCAAATGTTCTGCTTTGGCATAGGATATTGATAATGAGGTGAGCTATACATATGTGAGGACAGTGAATATTTGGAGAATCCCTGTAAGCTTCTATCAATTTTGCTGTGACCCTAAACTACTCTAAAAATAAAACACATTTTTAAAATCTAAGAAATAGCTCAGAGTGACGGGGCAGTGGGATTGAGCTCTTAGTCAAAATGTTCAAAATTTCACTCTGGATGAATACTTTAAGACATCTATGGCACAACACGGTGACTGCAGTTAAGAACAACATAGTGTATGCTTGAAAATTACTGAGACTAGATTTTAAGTGTTCTTGCTGTAAAAAGTAAGATAAACATGTAAGGTTCAGGACTTTAAACTAGTCATGTATGTAATATATGACATATTACATATAATGAAACATGTTATGTATCATAAATATGCATATATAATTCTCTTAATTAAAAATAAATGAATAATTTATAAAAGAAAAAAGAAACATACATTGCTATTTAATAGCCTGTTTTTAACAGGTAGACCACCCTGCTAATCCATTGAGAAAATTTTCAGAGAGAGAGAGAGCAAAAAGCACATTATTATGGTAGTTAAGAAAGAGAAGTTAATTATAAATTAGGATACCTTTATCGCTAAATGAAATGACTTTTCATCAACTCATTACCAACAAAATGAAAAATAAAGTAACCATTTACCTACATAGAAAAAAAAAACCAGACAATAAAAAATAATACATTCTGTGGTCAACACATGAATGACATGAAAGATCTCTCATGTCTGAGGTAAATGAATATGAAAAGAAATATTATCTTCAGGTAAAATGGTCATATATATAAGATTTTGTCAAAACCTTCTAGAATATTAGGCATCAAAAATAGCATATTCTAATTAAGAATAATTTTTCTTTGCCCAAAATAAAAGAAAAAACATTTAGTGTATAGATGATGAAATATCTAAACATAATTTCCAATTCTCTATTATGATTCTACACTAGGTCAGCTTTAAACCTCAAACATAGTGTGGATCTAAGTTTTATTTAAATATTTATTGCATATATGTCCTGTTGATTTCTGGCCTCTGGGCCCTGCATCATGAAACCTATTTAGTTTGGGATGTCATTATCATCTTGGGATCGCCATCTCCACCAACACACCTAAGTTTCTTACTTTAGAAAATCTGAAGTGGAAAATTAGAATGGGAGGTTTCCTTGTATCCTCTATTGCCCCAGGAGTCTCAGAAGGTATTAAGGTGCATTCCGCTGAAAAAGAGTATTCGAATCATGACAAAGAAAAAGATAAGGAATGGATATAAAAACTATCTACTTAGAGGTTCTAGGAAGGATATCTGGTCATGAATGACTTTTCAGTAGCATCTCTGAGAATAAAGGCAGTAAGTGCTTCTAGCAATCCTGAAACTCTGAGAGGATGTAGTTCTCCAGGGTGACAGTGACAATGACTTCTGTAAAGGACACCACAGTCTCACTCTGGAATATGCTTCAGGCATTCACTGTCTACTAAGCTGTGAAAAGGAGCTGTTGGGCAGGAGGGCTCTATGGAGATAATGCCACTTCACATTTAAACACCTTTCAATTTTATGTCATTGCCCTGAGGAAAAACACAAACTACAGCTGACCTCGAGGTAAAACCCACACTTACCTTATGTTCTTTTTTCTTCCTGCTTATGCCCCAGATGTAGCAAATACCTCATAATTCTTGAAGGAATGTATTTTCTAAACCTCATGGTCTTAAATCTATATATTCATATAATGATAGTTTGTATAATAATTCCTTGTCTCTTTCCACAGTTTGGCTTGCAAGCTCTTTCAGAAAAGGAACTGATTTTTGTTGTTGTTTTGTTGTTTATTTGTTTGTTTTTGCTTTTATTGTGTCAGTCCTTGGCACGTAGCAGCAGCAAACATTAGTAATGGATTTAATAAATTAATTTCCAAATGAATAAAAACAAAGATTTTAAATTAGGATCCTGTTGCTAGACTCATGCGCTTCACTGAAGCAATCACAATAACCGCCACGTAGGAAGAAGAATGCTGAGCCCCTCTCTGGAACCAAACCCGTGTGTCCATTACAGCAGGGCTCTCCTAACTGGCTGTAATTAAAGGACTAGTGCATGTGCTTGGCATTGAACTATCACAGAGGACTAATTTTCTTTTCAATTAATAGAAAGCAAAAGCAAGTATCACACTTACAAACTGATCAAATCTGAATGAGAACATTTTTAATTATTTGATTATAATAAGCAATTATTGCTTAAAGGAATATTGATGTTTTCTTGATCTGCCAATACCACTGGAACAGGGGGCATGTTGCAAAGGCTTGCCTTGCATTAAATTCTGCTACATATACAAGTATTTAATATCAAGAATGCAAAAGAAAGCCATACTTTTCTTTTTCTATATAAGCCATCAGATGTCTCCCTCCACTATCTCCACCACCACCTCTATTGTTGAACACTTAGAGAAGCACCTAGAACCAAGTGTTTTCTCCTGTATTCTAAGAGGATCAGATGACAAAATTGTTCATTAAGTGCCTAGTCACTGGATTTGTCATGTTTTTACATACTGTCTATACAAGCATGATAATGCCCATAGGATCTTTCTTATCCAGCACATTTTTAATATTCCTCTTCACCAGTGAAAAATTATTTCTAGTGTCCCTAACATTAAATAAAAAATCTTCTGATATTTGTTTAGGTGATGACAGTTGGAGAGTTTGCCATAGGCATTTATGTAGGGTACATTTATGCTAATTACTGTCTCTAAGGTGGTAGACAACTAGGTTTCCATATACATATGCAGGTATTATAAAATAAATAACAATGACTTTCAGATTTATGTATATTTGATCAAGCATTTAGAGGCAAAAACTCAATACTGAAGACCACGTAGAATCACCAGAAAGTACATTCCTTTCCATTCTCCTTTGCCCTGAAAAACCTCTGGAATGGTCTTTGTACTATAGGCTTTTGCTTGCGTTATCTCCTTATCATGGCATTCTTTCCTTTCTTCTTCTTCTTTTTTTTTTTAATTCTGTATTTATTTATTTATTTATTGAGACAGAGTCTCAGTCTTACTTTGTTGCCCTCAGTGGGTAGAGTGCTGTGGCATCATAGCTCACAGCAACCTCAAACTCTCAGGCTCAATTGTTGCTCTTGTCTCAGCCTCCCCAGTAGTGGGGACTATAAGCACCTTCCACAAGGCCCGACTATTTTTAGAGACCAGGTCTCACTCTTACTGCGCTGGTCTCCAACCCAAAAGGTCTAGAAATCTACCTGCCTTGGTCTCCCAGAGGGCTAGGATGACAGGCATGAGCCACCACACCAGGCCTATGACATTCTTTTTGCATCATTTTTGTCATCACAATTTTTGCACCTAGCCAATGTTATTTCTTAGTAATTCGAGCATACATACCCTCCTCTTAAAAAAGCAAATGAATTTTAAAAACTACATAAATTGAGAAAATCTCTCTCTTTTTTTTTTTTACATTTATTGGTTCTGTGTTATTCAATAGTTGAGTTCCTGAGGTTACTGTTTGCTGCAGTGTTTTCTTTTCCTTTCTTTCTTTCTTTTTTTTACTTAGGTCTTTCTTGCAAAATCCTACCAATAAGAACAAATACCATCCTTCATTTGAGGGACATATATCCAAAATCAAGGCCCATTGTTAAGTGAAAGAGAAAAGCATAAGACAAAACAAAACCTATATGTACCACTGCTACAGAGATATTGCAGGTTCATTTTCGGAAATTTCAACAAAGCAAATATCTCAATAAAAAGAGTCATATTATTTTGGGAGTTTTCCATTGCATATAAAAAGTTATGTTTAAATTATACTATAGTTATTAAGTGAAATTATACTGTAGTTATTAAGTGTGCAAGAATATGATGTCTAAATAAACAAGGTACCTACCTTAGAGAAAAAGTATTATATTGGGAAAAAATACTAGTGATCATATGAGTCTTCAGTAAGTTGTAGTCATCATTTTGCTTGTGGAGGGTCTTACCTTGATGTTGATAGCTGTTGATTCATTAAGGTCGTGGTTGCTGAACGTTTGAGTGGCTGTGGCAATGTTTAAATATAAGACAATAATGAAATTTTCTCTATCAATTCCTTTTCTCAACTCCTTTCAAGAATGACTTCTCTGTAGTATATAACACTGTTTAAAGGCCACACTAAGTTTTTTTTCTAAATTGGAAGCAAACCTCTTGAAACCTTTTGGTGCTTTATCAATTAAGTTTATATAATACTCAAAATCCTTTGTTGTCATTTCAACAATATTTAAACCATCTTCACCATTTCAAACAATCATTCTTTACTTATTCACAGGAGCAACACCCCATTCATTCAAGTTTGATCATGAGCTGGCAGCAATTCAGTCACATGTTCAGGCTCCACTTCTAATTCTAGTTCTCTTGGTATTTCCACCACATCTATAGTTTCTTCCTTGAAATATTTCATCCATGAAGATTAACATCGACACTCTTCCAAATTCCTGTTAATTTTGATATTTTGACCATAAATCACAAATTTTCTTAATGGCATTTCAAATTCTTTATCCAGATACATTAGAGGAATCACTGTGTATGGGAGGAATAAGTATTTGATTTTTTGAATAAAAAGATATAAAAGTTCAGATTGCTCCTTGATCCATGACTTCATTCCGGATATTGTGTGAGCAGTCATGACAAAACTAATCTCCTTGGATATGTACATAAGAACTCCTAGATGACCATGCACAATGTCATGACATGGTGACAATGAATGGTGACATTTTGAAAAGACTATTTCTTTTCTGAGCAGAAGATCTCCATAGTGAACTTAAAATTCAATAAAACACGCTGCAATGTGCTATCACTCATGCTTTATTGTTCCAATGATAGAGCATAAGTAGAGTAGATGTAGCATAATTCTTAAGGACCCTGTGATTTGTGTATGATAAATTACCATTGGCTTCCACTTAAAAGTATCAGCTGCTTTAACCTCTAATAATAGAGTTAGCCTGGCTTTTTACGTTTGTTTTTTTTAGACAGAGTCTTAGCTGTTGCCCTGGGTAGAGTGCTGTGACATCATAGCTCATGGCAACCTCCAACTGGGTTGAAGCGATCCTCTTGCCTCAGTTTTTCTATTTTGTAGTGAAGATGGGGTCTCACTTTTGCTTAGGCTGGTCTCAAAATCATGAGCTGAAGCTATCCACAGACCTCAGCCTCCCAGAGTGCTAGGATTACAAGCGTGAGCCACCCCACCTGGCCACTTTTAACCTTTAATGTAGGCCTTGACCTTTCCTCTGCAGCTATGAAAGTCTTGTATGATATCACTAGTAGGGTGCTTCATCTACATTTGAAAAATCTGTTGTTTAGTGTAGTCAACTTTTTCAGTTATATTAGCTACATAGTCTAGCCAATTTGCTGTCACTTCTATGTTAGCATTTGCCGCTTCTCCTTGAATTTTTGTTGTAGAGATGACTTCTTTCTTGAACCTCCTGGAGAAATCTCTGCTACCTGTAAACACTTCTTGTGTTTCCTCACCTCTCTCAGCCTTCATAGAATTGTAGAGAGAGAAAGGGCTTATGGGCTGTGCTCTGTATTTGGCTTTGGTTTAAGGAAATGTTATGGCTGATTTGCTTTTTTTTATCCATAGTACTATAATTTTTTCCAGATCAGCAATAAATCTGTTTTGCTTTTTTATTTGTTTTCAGTAGAGTATCACTGTTAATTTCTTTTAAAATTGTTTCCTTTGTATTTGCAATTTAGCTGAAGAGTCCTAGCTTTTGGCTCATAAGAGTTTCACAGTTTTTGATATGACTCTTTCACTAAGCATAACCATTTCTAGCTTTTCATTTTACATGAGAGACTTTAAACTTCTTCTTTTACTTAAACACTTAGAGGACATTGTAGGATTATTAATAACCAATTTTAGGATTTTTATGTCTCAGGGAACAAGAAGGATGGGAGGCAGAGAAAGAAACAGAGAGAGAGAGAGAGAGAGAATGCATGCATGAGAAACCGAAGAAAATTGCCTGTAGGTAGAGCCATCAGAACACATGCCTTATTTATCAATGAAATTGGCCCATCTCATATCGGCCTAGTTTGGGATGTCCCAAAGCACAATCAAATAGAATATCACTATTTCCAGATCACTGTAACAGACATAATAATGGGGAAAAAACCTGAAATACTGTGAGAATTACCAAGTGTGGCTCAGAGACATGAAGTGAACACATGCTGTTGGAGAAATCACACTTACAAACTTGCTTGATGGGAGGTGTCCACAAACCTTCAATTTGTATAAGACAGAGTACCTATAAGGCATAGGAAAACGAAGTCCAGTAAAATAAGATGTGCCTGTATTTGAAAGAGCTATGACTTCATTAACTTGCTAGGAGACAAAGTCCAATATATCAATTATTCCATTAAAACAGGAGAATAAATGATTATAATACCAACGCAGTCATGGCAACAAGCAAAAGATTTTGTAAGAAGGGCAAAAATACGTAGAAGTGCTGATACTCAGTTCAAATCATATTGCTCACTTCCTAGAATTGACAGTGCCTAAATTTTCACTTCAGTCTTTGTCTTAGTCAATGTGAGCTGGCTGCTGTAACAAAATACCATTAACTAGGTGGCTTGTAGAAAACCAATTTATTTATTTCTCACAGTTTTAGATTCTATATGTCTAAGATCAGGATGCTAGGATGTTAGGTTCTGATGATGGTCCTGCTCTAGGTTGCAGACTACTGACTTCTACTATCTCCTAATGACAGAAATAGTAACAGAGTTCTTTCATGTCTCTTTCAATAGAGCACTAACACCATTAGTGAGGGTAGCATTATTATCACTTACTGAGCTCCCAAATGCCCCACATCTGAATAATGTCCCCCAGGGGAAACACTAATATTGCATCATAGTAGTGCCTTATAGAAGAAAAGTGATGATAGTGGACTTCTAGGGGGGAATGATCAATTAATAAAGAAATGAGATGGGAAATAAGTTATCTTTGAAATACTTTTTTTTCTTTTTTAAGTGCCTGGAACAATAGAGGATATTCGTATATCATGAGGGATACATATATGTAGGTCTTGATGAATACATAATTTATATTTATTATATTATATACTATATACTTACAACATGTAAAGAAAAGTAGCAAATATTGCATTAAAATAAAAATTCAAATAGTAAATATGTAATTTTGAAATATATATAAATGTTAATAAATGAGGTGTTAAATAAGATCATACAGCATACTTAGCCAAGTATACTAGTCTGAGGTATTATACTTGGAATTTCTAGATAAAATTCTATATCAGCACTAAAGATGAGCATAGTAATTGACTGGAAATGTTCACATGAGTAGCTGCTAAAAATTTACAGCATTTTTTTTTTTTTACAACCATTCAATACTTAACAATGGTTGAAGTTATTATTAAAACTATCTGTCTTCATCTTATTTTATTAACACTGTTAATGTTTAAAATGAAAATGTAATATGATTTTAGCCACATTTTTAAATAAAATATTTCAAAATAATTGAGACATTCTAATTTGCAAAATGATAGAGTAAACTTCCTGTCACCAGCTTGGGTGCCACTGAATGGGTATATCAATGATAAAGAAAGAAAAGTAGACCATAAATGAAAAAATCGAGATTTAAGAGATTATTAATTTGAGCTGTGCCCCAAGCACTCACATCTTCCCTCTCCTCTAATCCTTCACCACCTTTGCTACCATACTTCTACCCTGGGTGCCTTGATTCTAAGGCACTGAGACATTAAACCCAAGGAACTTTAAAGGCTTTTTATCTACCACATGTTATGATGGTCTTTGCTGATGGCTATTGACGTCAAAATATTGGCATGCTCAGCTCACTTTAACAGAAGATTGTATGCTGACTATCATTCTTGCTTGGTACCTGCAATGATCACAAAATATGCTACTTGACCTTGCTTCAGTGGTGACATATTATAAGAATGGTCAGATGGGTCTGCTCATGGCCACAGATGACAGAGTTAAGAACTTCAGCCACTCCAAAAACTGCTCCTTAACCTCAAGGATGTATATTAATTTTTTGGTGTACATGGGAAATATACATTTTGGGAAGTATGTGGAGTAGTGCATACAGAAACCAGAAATTTCTGATTCATGAGAGACTATGCTAAACTAGAAAAAAAAACCTGCTAAACTGTAAAATCACCCTTTACAACTTGTAGAAACTTAAATATCAATCTTATGTTGAATTAACGTGAAGTAAAATTCAAGGAATGGAAAATTAGAGCAATTTGGATTCAAATTATAGATCAACATGGTTTTGACATGAAATGTGATGACTTAAAGTCTAATCCTCATACTTCTCATTCTCTAAAAAGTAAAATAAAATTTTTTTCAGAGTATAGCAGATAACTGAATATAAGTCAATAAGAACAATTACGTGAATTTATTAAAAACATGTATTACAATATACTATATACTATTGAAAACATTACATTTCACAAGAATATGGTGATGAAATAGCTCTCAGAGTATTTTCCCCAGATTAGCAGCATCAAATCACCTCGTAAATGGAAATTTTAAGGATTAACGCTTACTGAACAGAAACTCTGAAAGAAGGGCCCAAGAATCTGGTTTAGCATGTACTTCAATTGATTCTATTGCACATGAGAGTTTGTGAATCATTGATTTAAGTCTAAAATTAGAAGACATTTTTGTGCTATTAAGATGAATCATTAAATACTACACAGATACAACTGATATCCTACAAAATACAACTACAAATAAGCCATTTGATAAAATTACATAAAGTTGTATGTATATGAGCCAAGAAATTGTTATATAATTTTGAAAATATACAAGGTCTTTATATTGGAGGTCTAGTGAAAGAGTTAGTTCTCATATAGTGATTTAAATAGGATTTTAGATTCCAATTTTTGTTCTGTATTTTTAGAAGATACACAATAAAAATTCTTAAGTAAAAAAGAGAAATTAATTGAACACATACTAAGTATAATAAAAGAAGACAATTTTTCAAAAAAGGAAACACCTTTTTTTCTTTCTTAAATGAATGTAGTTCTCTATAATAGAAATTTTATGGTTAGAAGGTTGACACTTCATACTTAAATACATGCCAGTCAAACATACCTCAGAAAAGATTTCATTTATTTTATTCACTATCAAAAATATATAGAAAATATATAGAAAAATATATAGAAAAATTCTGTAACCAAGATAAGAAAGGGATAATGTGGGTTATGGATATGGGAGAAAGATCAGGGACAAAATATAGCTGAGACTGACATTCCGGTGGGTAAGAGATCCACCCTCAACCCTCTATGCGCTGCACACAGAGCAGGGTTGGGAACAACTTGGGGGTTTAAGCGGAATGTTTAGCAATTATAAATTAAGATCTGCTGGGTATGTTAAACTATAGAATGGGACTCAGTGAAAGTTAAGAAAGTCAAAGTCTAACTCTCAAGCATTGTATCCATTTATTTTGCAACTGTCTGACTTTATGATTATATGTCATTGTTCTTAAGATATTCTCTTTTACTTTTTTCTATTACTTCCTTGTTCTTTATTGTCATGGTAAAAAATTATTCTTATCATTGTGTTGAGTAATGAGGTTAGAGTTTCTTTTCATTTATGATTAACTCTTGGTTTGGTGCTGTGTTACACATACACACTTTTATGCTCAATAAGAGACACTCAGGTCTTTGTTGGACACAACATTTCCTTGACAATTTCTAAGTACGTGAATTGTTTGTCTATCTAAGCCTCATTGGTTATTGCACTGCAAATAACTTAGCATTAGAGTTTTCTTTCCATGGTGCCCCATTGCCAGCCCCTCCATAGGTAGTGAACCACTGCAGGCTAAGGTAGATTTTATTTTTAAGAAAGACCTTTATTTTATTTGGTCTGCACACATATGCTTTTTTACAATAGTATTTTAGTCACTGAAATTAAAAATTTCTCCAATCCTCTCTTTTGTATTTTAAATAATTTTAATAAGTGACTTAATTTCTGAAATACAGTATAATTTCAGTATACATATCTGTAACTCAAGTAAATGGGACAGACTAGAAATAATAGTCTTTTATATATACCCTTATTTTATTTTTATCTGTTCACAAATTACATTCTACAATAATTTAAATTATTTAAAAAGCAATAATTTAAAAAGGAAACCAGAGAATATAACATTTGCAAAAATCTCATTATTCAACCCAATGAATATTGCAGTTAGCATCTCTATATCAACCTCTAACAAAGTCTTAAGTAGGTTATAAACAATACAAATAATAATGAGGCATAACTCGTATCCCTATAGCTAGCTTTTTTATATTTTAGTATGGAGTATAAGAAATGTACACATAAAGCATGTGTGTCTGTGCGTGCATATATATAGATATATATATATATATATATAAGTATACATATACATACGGACATATACATATGGACACGTACACTCCACTGCTTTCTATAAAGAGGATATAAATACAGTTCTAGAGCAGATAGAGTCAACAGACATTTTACCAGTTTATTCAGAAAATTCTTGAAGTCTTGATCTTTAAAACTATAAAGTGATTATATTACTGCAAAAATATAATAAAATTATGCCTCTTATTTTTGATTGAGTTAAGTGATGAACATGTTTTAAAAATGAAAGAAATTTTGTCAGATGAAGTCAAATAAAAGAGAAATTGAATCATTAGTGGGTTTAAAATTTAGGCATTGTTTCTTTGCCAACACTAATCTCATGACTATCTATCAATGACTAAAAAAGTGTACTTAAAATTAAAAAAGATGAATTCCTGTACAATAGGCTGATTTCCACTCTGAAATGAAAACGTGGATAATTACCTTAAGATTATAGTTTGTGCCTAGTATAAATAGAATGTGATGGGCCTCTGCTAATCCTTTGGATTCAGGAGAAACATTGCATATTGATAACTGTGGAAAGTGGAACAGAGACTTTCTATTATAGTAGTTGAGGTATACAAAGAACTTTTTGAAAATCACTAGCAGATAAAGCTATTCATTTGTGAATAGTACATTATCATCTGCTGAATAACTGAATTTAAAATCATTTATCACTGTCAGTCTCTGAAATCTTTTGCACAATGAGAAAGATATGTGATTACTGAATAATTTGAAATAATTTAAAATGCAACATCGCAGACTGCTTAAGAAATCCATTACATTTCTTTAATACTACAATGCATTATTTGTGTATATAAATGGCTTTTGACAAGTTTTATGGTGTTTTCCCCTTTTTTAACAAGGTGAAAACACTGCACAACTTTAACTGTAAGAAAACTTTGGTTTCTTATAGAAATTTAGCTTACGTCTGTGCAATAATGTAATATTCAAAGACGTTTTCTTAAATTCTGCAGTAGCAATTATTCTTATACCAAAATCCTAGTCACCATATCACAATAGAAAACAGTTCTGGTCTTTGGAATTAGGTAAGATCATCCCTTATAATGACAGATACATACCCTTTAAGCTACTTTTTAATCATTCTACTGAATTCTAACCTCTAGTCCTCCAAAGTATAATATAGCATATGAGCTTACGCTGGTTTACTTTGTAACTGATCAAGACAACCCTAAGATTCTACTTAGTATGAATAAAAGTTTAGTCCTTGCTGTAGGCTCCAGACCTCTCTTTTCTTAGAACGTTTTCTTTAGAATACTTGTGATTATAAATTCTTTTTCAGCCCCTAGAAGATTTAACTCTTCCTCCAGTCTCCTGCCAGTTTTACAACTCATGATTCTTTTGTAAAGGACATGGTGGTTATCCCTTTGAAATGGAATCAGGGAGAAATAGAGTGGCCCCTCCCTCCCAGCCTCTGTGGGGGAGTAGGGGTCCAATTGTGATAATTACCACTGAGCAAACTCAGATGAGCTTGTCATATTGACCATATCCCCTCCGTCCTAACATCCTCTAGTCACATTTACTAGCTTATCCCAGGGCTTAAAATTTCTCCCACTTTTTGCTCCAACAGACTTGATATTAATCTCTCTTCTATATTCCTACAGTTTTAAATAAAGACTTCTTTCCTTATGGATTTGACTTCTCCAGTACATTTTTTGACATAAGCTACCAACACATTAGTAATCATAGAAGTTATATTATTTCTATAGATACCTATCACTTTTGTGACACCTTCTTTAACATTTTAAGAAATACCTTTCAAGATTATGAATTTCTAACTAAATGATTTTACTGAAAAAGAAGAAATTATTAGAAGTGAACAAACATTGACTTTTGAATTTTTTTAATGTTGTCATGAATATACTCTTCCACCATATAGAAATATTATTTAATCAATGACCTCACAGTCTTCTTTCTATCCAGGATTAAAACATGAACTTCATTATTTTCAAAATTCATTGCAATATACACAAGGCAGGTCATATGATGTTTTATGTCATTCTTCTTTAAACATAAATGTGTGGAAAATATCATTCATTAGCTATAAAAAGATAGAATACATCTAAATAATTTCTAAAGAGGATGTATTATAATAACTTGGGTAAGTAAGCATTTAATAATTTATTAGATTTATGCATATAGTTAATTTTATTCAAATTGGTGGTAAGGCCAATTTCTCTTAGAAATAAAATACTTAAATAGGCTTGGTGCTTGTATCTCAGTGGTTAGGGCACTAGCCCCATATACTGAGGCTTGCAGGCTCGCACCCGGCCTGGGCTTGCTAAACAACAATGACAAATGCAATAAAAAAAAATCTATCAGTCAATGAAGAAACAAGGAAGGAAATTTAAAAGTTATTTTGAAACAAATAAAAATGGAAATACAATATACCAAAAGCTATGGGATACAGAAAAGCAGTTATAAGAAGTAAGTTTATATCATAAATGTCCCTATCAGTGTAGTGAAACCACCTCAACAACTTTGCACCTCAAGGAACTATAAAAGCCAAAACACCCAAGCCCAAATTTAGTAGAAGAGAAGAAACAAAGGCTAAGAGGAGAAATAAATAAAAGACTAAAGAATATAACACACACACACACACACACACGCACACACACACAAAATTTTAAGATAACTAAAATGGACAAATCTTTTAGATAGACCCAAAAGCTATGAAACTAAGCAAATAGAAATTATTATGAGAAATTATCTAACTCCAAGGAGAATGGCTCACATCAAATAATCCCAAAGCTATAGATGCTGGATATGGAGAGAAAGAAACATTCATTCACAGTTTGTGGGACTGCAAACTAGTACACCCTCAATGGAAGTAGCATGATGGTATTTCCAAGAACTAAAAGCAGACCTATCTTTCAATCTTGTCATCCTACTACTAGGCATTTACTCAAAGGGAAGAAAAACATGCCATCAAAATGACACTTGCACTCAAATGCTGATGGCAGCATAATTCAGAATTGCAAAGATAAGGAAAAAACTCAACAGCCCATCTATACACGAATGGATCAATAAAATGTGATGTACGTATACCTTGGAGTACTACTTAGCCGTAAAAAATGGTGGTCTAGTATCTTTTCTAACAACATGGATAGAGCTGGAGACAATTCTTCTAAGTGCAATATCATAAGAATGGAAAAAATCAACACCACATGTACTCAGCACTAAATTGGAACTAGTTTATTAGCACTTGTATGTACCTATGGAAGTAAAATACAATAGAAATCAAATGAAGGGGATGTGAAATAAGGTAAAAAAACAACTAATGGGTGAAATTCTCATATTCTGGGTAAAAAGCACACTTAACAACAACTTAAAAGGTACAAATGCAAATTATGTAACCAAAATGTGTGTACTCTTATAACACTCTGAAATTAAAAAAAATAAAATAAATAAACAAATAAGATTCAAACAAATAAACTCAGAAATGAGAAAAAGAGACAAAACAACTGATATCCCAGAAATACAAATTCTCATTAGTGACTATTATAAACAACTACACACCAAAAAATTGGGCAACCTTGAAGAAATAAATAAATTCCTAAATACATACAAATTAGTAAACCAATGACCTGAACAAAGCAATAAATACTAACAAGATTAAAAGTATAATAAAAAATCTTCCCTCAAAAGAAAAACCTAGGGCCTGATGGCTTCACTGCTGAATTCTACCAGACATTTATATACTAATTTTATTCAAACACTCTAAAAAAAGATTAAAGAGGAAAGGATACTTCCAAACTCATTCTACAAGGCTAGCATTGTCCAAATATCAAAACCAGACACAGACACACACACCTTCTCTCTTCATTTTTAAACTTCCAGAAAGATTTATTTTCTCATAAAAAAGTGAGACTTGTTTCTGTGTGCCTCAGTTCGGGTTATGTTGGCTAATTTAAATCATGGGAAACATAAGCTCAAGCTTTGTATAGACTAAGTTAGCATGCCCAGAACACATGCCCTTGTGTTCTACCTCTTCTACCCTGATTATGAGTATAAATAAGTACTGCTTGCTTTCAAATGGGTTTTCACCCTATTATAAATATCACGCACATTTTAAATATAGTATTCATCGACTATTTGATCATCAAACACTCTGGGTCCCAGTTCATTTATAAAGTTACACTCATTATTGTGTACATGCCATTAGCAAAACATTTTACATCCTATCTTAGAAAACACATTCTTTAGTATTCTTTAATATTGCATGCCCCTTCCACTCTCGCCACGGTGATTGTCTCTTTTTACATAATCATTTTCTTTAAGAGATGTTACTGTCAAAAATATACACATATAAATAATGATGAAACATTAATGTTTTAGAATCTTAGACTAACACCTTCGACTTTATAAACAATCTTGATTTATAATAAATTTCTTCCTAGGTCTAACACCACCACTGATTTCTGCCCCTGCATCTCTCTCTCTATTTCCTGGTGCCATCTTTAGCTTAGTTCTCTCCTACTATCATATCAGCATCTAAGGACATTTTACCAAACTTCAAGAGTCTCATAATATCTTATCCTTTTCTTCACATTACTGAACTTATAAATTCAGTGTTTTCATTTGTTTATTTGTGTCTTTCCAAATTAATTTTTTTAAAAATCTAAAAGATATGAAACTAGTAGAGGATGTAAAACATACCCACATAAGAGAAAAACTCAAATCAATTCAAAGTGGTTGGAAGGGAAATGAGGGAGCAGGGAGAGTAGAGGGAGCAGAGGAGTAGGGGTGTTGCAGTGTATGGTACACATCTTGGGGTTGGATACAATTTTAAGAAGGCCTTTACCTAACAAATGTAACCTAATTCTTTGTACCCTCAATAAACCCCTAAAATAAAAAAATCTAAAAGAACTCAAGCAAATGTCTGTTTGGAGTCCCTTGTAGACCTCAGTGTCTTTCTGGGAGCCCAACATATTAATACATTTTATCTAATTCTGAGACATTATATTATCCTTGATTACATTCAAAGGTAAATTTAGATCAAAACAGAACAAAAGGAACTGCAGCTAAAGAATTCAAGATTTAATGCATCTCTGAGGGGAAAAAGAAAACTTGTGCTTTTCACCAGAATGTTTTTCAGTTGACCTACTTCTGTGAAATTACACTATTACACTATTTGTTTGTTTCTCTCTTTATTTGTACTTTTTTGGACACCCCTGAAGTGAAAATTTCAAATTCAGAAGAACCAATATGGAGCTAGTAAAAAGTGGAGCAAGTAGACATTGCTACTAATTTACCTTTGGTAATGGTATGAAATGAGCTTGGGAGATGGAAGCATAATCTGATTCTTTAGAGAAGGCCTTTTTCTGCAACTATCTCATCTTAGATACTCTACTATAGTAGTAACCCTGATTTTCCTCTAACAAATATAGGGTCCAAGAGAAATCACCCCAGATCAATATGCCCCATATAAGATAAGCTGTTTTATAAAGTATTTCAGGATGTTCCTCTTGGGTTATTTTTGCTACCAATAAAAGACTTTGTTCATTCACCCCAGAGTGTATAGAAGGGAAACACTTTAATAAATATTAAGTTATCCCATCATACAAGGGTATATGTAAAACTTGGTAAATGTGGAATGTAAATGTCTTAGCAAAATAACTAAGAAAATGCCAGGAAGGCTATGTTAACTAGTGTGATAAAAATGTGTCAAATGGTCTATGAACCAAGTTTATGGTGCCCCACAATCATATTAATGTACACAGCTATGATTTAATAAAAAAAATATATATTAAGTTATCATGGCTGTTCAAGTTCAATGTTGTGTCTTTAAACTCTTAGTGCCTTAACTAAGTTTTACCTGAGAACAATGGCCTGGGTAAATCATGTTCAACAAATAACATACAAGACAAATTAAACATATCACTATAAAGTAATAACTGTGCCATATAAAACTATACAAATTACTTGTTTTGGCTGAAGGCTATACACATAAAATGTGTGCCAAAATGTTTTATTATACTTCCAATTAGTAAGTGATTGGCAGACTTTATATCTTATCATCTACTGACTTCTAATAACAATGCACATAACTGATCAGCCATTACAGGCTCAATTACTTTTCAGACAGCTATGCATGTGATAAACACAAGTTTATATGATTTTGCTTCAGAGGGAATTGGCTATTTGAAAATCATATCTTTTCATATAATGTAATTTCAGACAACATAAAAATGACTTACCCAGTATTATTATTTGGAAAGAAAACATTTTATTTTATAAAATACCTTTCTTTTTTTATCACAGTCTCAAAATGATTCTGATTGACACAGAAGGACATCTTTCAATTAATGCACATGGTAAAAAACAATCTGAATTGGGATAAATGAAAGTCTTAAAAATTTATGAGATTAGTTCTGAGTGCATGTACTATAAATCTGTCAAGATTTTATAGAATAAGCACCCTATCACCATCTACTGAGACTGAAAGTAGACATCAACAAAGAAACCTTTCATGTAGGTAAGGAATTCTGAGGTTTAAACACCTTTTGTGATTTATATCTCTTGACTCCTCATAAATAGAACTTCACCTGTCTACCCTGGTAAGGTATGTCTTATTTAAACATAAACTTAAGCTTAATTTTTTTTTTTTTTGTTATTATAATGCAAGCTCTTTAATATCGATGTTGATGGAGAGCTTAGATGGACAAAGAAAGTATAGTTCTTTCAAATTGCAAATTTAATTTTGTTGTAATCAGAGTGCCAAAAAATTATTTACCACTTTAGGACAAATATTTTAGTACAGTCTATTTATATCTTGCACCATGGAATGAAGTTTATAGTCATCTTCATTTGGCTATAAAAAGAACATATTGACCAAACACTTAAAAAGTTTAAAAATATTTTTTATAAACAGGACATACACATGATTGATCTTATTTCTTATTCCAAGAAATAATTATAAAATAGTTCCCTAATTGTGATTCTATCCATTTGACAATATAATAAAACCATTCAATCAGAAATAAATGTATAATTCAATTCTGTTCTATAGGGTCAAATGCTTAAGTTATTTAATTTAATCTATAAACAATGTGCCCAAATGGATTACAATGCTTATATTATTAATATGTTATATGTATCATATAATACTCTTGATCAGATATGTAATAAAAAAAAAACTACATAGGCAGATGGATGAATAGATAAAGCATATGAAGAAATTTTGGTTGCAATAAATTAAAATAGTAATAGGCATGGAAATTTATACTGACACACCTTTGCTTGAAAGTCTTTAGACATTACGAATCCATAAAATGTCAGTTTAGACCTGAAGAACCCATAGCATGCCATTTTTATAGAGGAAGGAGGCTGCAAGGAAGACATCAGTAAACATACACTTGGATACAAAATGAGTCAACACAACAGCTTTTTCATCTATATGTATCATCTATAACACTTCCAAGTCTCAGTGAGAGAAGACTTATAGGAACAAAAGTCAGACAAGATAATATAATGTGAGGGCCTACACTCATATTCTCTTCTCTCACAATAACACTATTTTGGCAGCCATCCTTCAACAAAGGATGGCTTTGTGAAAATGGAATTGTGAAAGCTTTGGGATCTGGGTGGAATGCAGTAATGGTGGTACACAGAACACTTTTAGTTCTAATATAAATGTTAAAAGAAAAAGGTATTAAAATTATGATAGCTATAATAATGAGGATACAATATAAAATTTTTAATAAAATTATGATGTAAGTATAATATAAAAGTGTGTTAAATATTTTATTAATGTCTTAAAATCTGGGAAGATGAAGTAAAATTATATGGTATGTGAATGAAAATGTTATTAGTTTAAAATAGGCTGATGTAATTATAAGATATTTTATAGAAGTTCTATGATATCTATTAAGAAACAGAAAACCTCTAGGAGATATACAAATATAAAGAGGAAGAAAAGAATCAAAGCAAATTGCTACAAAAGTAACAATTATTAACTGAAACCAGCTTTCCACAGAGGCTCCCACCCAGAAGGAGAATTAAAGGACAAAAGTTTAGCAAGTAACCTGGTGGATTTGAGCAGTACCAAGAGAGAATGTTGAAGAACACACATCAACCCCGCTGAGGCGAGCTGCAACCACAAGGATACAAACAAAAGGTACAAAATCCATCACCAAGTGGACTGAAGTCCCTTCCCCCATGAGAACGGCACAAACTGCCCCACAAACAAATGGGCAGAAGTCAAAGGTCCTCCCACTACACTCCACAGGAGAGACCCTCTAAAAACTGGACCCACCTCCCCTACTAGGGTTCCATGGCTTTCTCCTGCCAGGCATAAAACTGTATAAAATTGTATATATTCTCTACCTGCAACTCTGAGCTCCCAGCACTCCCCTCCACTCTCACTCTGGGGTCTGGGGGCCTGTCCCCTAGAAGTCCGGATACTTGGGTGATTTCTCGTGGTTTGTGGACAGTGCCTGAGCTGCACTGACTCTGGGGTGCGGGAGCTAGGAGAGAACGGATGGCTGGGAGAAAACCGCTCCAGAGCGGCGGTTCCCTGGAACGATGAGCGGCGGCTGTCTTCTGGCAGTGGTGCACCAGGCATAAAACTGTGTGGAACTGTGTGTGCTCACTACCTGCAACTCTGGGCTCCCAGCACTCTACTCCACCCTCACTCTGAGATCTGGAGGCCTGTCCCCCAGGAGTCCGGATTCTTGGGTGATTTCTCATGGGGTGTGGACAGTGCCTGAGCTGCGTTGACTCTGGGGCACAGGAGCTAGGAGAGGACAGTCGGCTGAGAGGAAATGCTCCACAGAGGTGGTTCCCTGGGACACGGAACAGCGGCTGTCTTCTAGCAGTGGTGCGGCCAGGCATAAAACTGTGTGGAAATGTGTGTGCTCGCTACCTGAGGCTCTGGGCTCCCAGCACTCCACTCTGCCCTCACTCTGAGATCTGGAGGACTGTCCCCCAGGAGTCCAGATTCTTGGGTGATTTCTTGTGGGGTGTGGACAGTACCTGACCTGCGTTGACTCTGGGGCACAGAATCTAGGAGAGGATGATCGGCTGGGAGGCAACCACTCCAGAGAGGCAGTTTGCTGGGGCGCAGAGAGGCGGCTGTCTTCTGGCAGTGGTGCAGTCAGGCATAAAACTGTGTAAAACTGTGTGTGCTCGCTACCTGCAGCTCTGAGCTCCCAGCACTCCACTCCACCCTCACTCTGAGATTGGAGGCCTGTCCCCCAGTAGTCCGGTCTTTTGGGTGATCTTTTGAGGGGGGTGGGCAGTGCCTGACCTGCAGCTGCAAAATGACTCACTCCTGAATATTCTGAAGCCACACCCCCTGTCTCCCTGGGCAACAAGAGGAGGCCACCCATCAGTAAAGGATTTGCCTGAGGCAACTCACAAACCCAGGAAGCTTCTAGGGCGGGGCTGACTCAGAGAGCTGAGACTTCAACCCAGAGTAAATGTTTCACTGGGGTTGAACAGAAACCAGCTGAAAACAAGACAGAACCACCTAGCCCCACCACACAAGACAGGGCCCCAGTTTCTCAGGCCACAACGTTGTACGGGCCCTCGACAAAGCTCCAAGGGAAAAATCAAAGGTAATAAAACAACCATGGGGTGGAATCAGTGGAAAAACTCCGGTAACATGAATAACCAGAATAGATCAACTCCCCCCCAAAGAAAGATATGGCAGATGTCATTGAAGATCCCATTCACAAACAACTGGCTGAGATGTCAGAAATTGAATTCAGAATTTGGATTGCAGACAAGATTAATAAAATGGAATTAGGAATTCGTGGAAAAATTCAAAAGCTGTCTCAAGAATTTAACAAATTTAAAGAGAAAACCACCACAGACTTAGACACACTGAAGAAAAAATTTGCAGCCCTCAAAGTTATGAAAAATACAGTAGAATCCCTCAGCAACAGAATGGAGAAAACAGAAGAAAGGATTTCTGACATTTAAGATAAAGATTTTGAATGTACCCAAACTCTCAAAAAGGAAGAGAAATGGAGAGCAAAAATGGATCATTCTCTCAGAGAGCTCTGGGATAATTCGAAGAAAGCCAATATTTGAATAATTGGAATTCCTGAAACTGATGAAGTTGCGTTGCTGGGCACAGAAGCCCTTCTGCATGAAATTATGAAAGAGAATTTTCCAGACATGCCTAGAGATTCTAAAATTCAGATAGCAGACAGCTTCAGAACCCAAGCATGACTCAACACCAATAAGACATCCCCCAGGAATATCGTAATTAACTTCACTAAAGTTAATGTGAAGGAGAAAATTCTCAAAGCTTCCAGGAAAAAGAAAGCCATTATGTACAAAGGGAAGAGTATTAAGATGACTGCAGATCTCTCTGCTGAAACTTTTCAAGCCAGAAGAGGGTGGTCATCGACTTTTAATCTCCTAAAGCAAAATAACTTCCAACCCCAGATCTTGTATCCAGCTAAACTGAGTTTCATTTATGATGGAGAAATTAAATACTTTAATGACATTCATATGTTGAAGAAATTTGCCATAAGCAAACCAGCTCTTCAGGATATTTTCAGACCTCTATAATGACCAACCCAATCTTATACCACAAAAGTAAACTCACTCAGAAACTTTGAATCAAACTCCAACTTCCACACTGGCGAAAGGACTAAAAATGTCCACTGGACTTTTGAAAAACTTGATACTCAAAATTTCACCAGACTTATCAATATTCTCCATTAATGTGAACACTTAAACTGTCCTCTAAAGAGGCATAGGTTAGCTGACTGGATACAAAAACTCAGGCCAGATATTTATTGCATACAAAAGTCACATCTTAACTTTAAAGACAAATACAGACTCAGGGTGAAAGGATGGTCATCCATATTTCAGGCAAATGGTAATCAGAAAAAAAGCAGGGGTCGCAATTTTATTTGCAGATAGAATACGCTTTAAACCAACAAAAGTAAGGAAGGACAAGAATAGTCACTTCATATTTGTTAAGGGTAATACTCAGTATGATGAGATTTCAATTATTAATATTTATGCACCCAACCAGAATGCACCTAAATTTATAAGATAAACTCTAACTGACATGAGCAACTTGATTTCCTCCAGCTCTATAATAGTAGGAGATTTCAACACTCGTTTGGCAGTGTTGGATCGATCCTCCAGAAAGAAGCTGAGCAAAGAAATTTTATATTTAAACCTAACCATTCAACATTTGGCTTTAGCAAACATCTACAGAACATTTCATCCCAACAAAACTGAATACACACACTTCTCATCAGACCACAAAACTTACTCCAAAATCAATCACATCTTAGGTCACAAGTCTAACCTCAGCAAATTTAAAGAAATAGAAATTATTCCTTGCATCTTCTTAAACGATTATGAAATCAGACTTGACTTGACTAATAAAAGGAATCTGCATACTTATACAAAAACATGTAAGTTAAATAACCTTATGCTAAATGACAGATGGGTCAGAGATAAGATTAAGAAAGAAATTGCCAATTTTGGGGAACAAAACGACAATGAAGACACGAACTATCAGAACCTCTTGGACAACACAAAGGCAGTTTTAAGAGGCAAATTTATAGCACTACAAGCCTTTCTCAAGAGAACAGAAAGAGAGGAAGTTAACAAATTAATGGGACATCTCAAGCAACTAGAAAAGGAAGAACATTCCAACCCCAAACCCAGTAGAAAGAAAAGAAATAACCAAAATTAGAGCAGAATTAAATTAATTGAAAACAAAAGAAAAATACAACAAATCAATAAATCAAAAAGCTGTTTTTTTAAAAAGGTCAATAAAATAGATACACCTTTGTCCAAACTAATTAGGAAAAAAAAGAGTAAATTCTCTACTCCCATCAATCAGAAACAACAAAGACAAAATAACAACAGACTCCTCAGAAATCCTAAAAATCCTTAATGAATATTACAAGAAACTTTATTCTCAGAAATATGAAAATCTGAAGGAAATTGACCGATACTTGGAAGTACGTCACCTTCCAAGACTTAGCCAGAATCAAGTAGAAATGTTGAACAGGCAAGTTTGGAAATATTTCAAGTTTGGAAATAGCATCAAACGTACAAAACCTCCCTAAAAAGAAAAGCCCGGGACAAGATGGTTTCACGTCAGAATTCTACCAAACCTTTAAAGAGGAATTAGTACCTATATTACTCAACCTGTTCCAAAAGGTAGAAAAAGAAGGAAGACTACCCAACACTTTCTATGAAGCAAACATCACCCTGATCCCCAAACC
>CAUYPK010009000.1:0-28610 GCA_963574355.1 Loris lydekkerianus | reverse complement strand
CAAATACCATGTCTTTCTATTTATTATTTTTTGCATCTTACAAGGGTATATGTGAAACTTAGTAAATGTAGAATGTAAATGTCTTAGCACAATAACTAAAAAATGCCAGGAAGGCTATGTTAACCAGTGTGATGAAAATGTGTCAAACAGTCTATGAAGCTAGTGTATGATGCCCCATGATCATATCAATGTACACAGCTATGATTTAATAAAAAAAAAAAAAAATGCCATGTCTTTAAGGAACTGCTCTGGTATGCTAGCTAGGTCCGTTTCCCCATTACACATACCCATACCACTCTCCTTACATCTGCCTTTAGGCCTGAAAGATAAATGGTTCCACTCGTCTCTTCTGCTTGTGTCCAGCAGAAAAGAATTTGCTTCCTTCCATTACCTTCCAAGGCCTTTAGAGCCTCCCAATCTCCCTTGCATCCACTAACGAGTGACTTCTTTTGTTTATTCTACTAGCGACAGATCTGACAACACTCGCCACTTCCATCAGTAACCTCCCCCTTCCAAAGACGGTGCCACTGCAGTTGAGTCTTCACATTTGCTTGGGGATGAGCATTGCTCTGTAGATGGTCATAGGAAGGTCCTGCAGTTGAACCAGCAAGCGGGAAGGGGAGGAGTTCTGATGGGAAGGAGGTGTGGTTGGATTCTGATGAGCTTTTATAGAAGGCCGTTTGCTACTTAAGACTGTGGTCATCAAGGGATCTGCCTACATCTGGGGCTGGGTTCTGAAATGCAAAGATTTGGGTCTGGAGGAAAGTGGACGCATCCCACGTGGAGTGAAATCTGGGTGGCAGGAGATGCAAACATGTCTTGGCCCAGTGGCAAACCTTCACCAAGCCAAGGCCAAGCACAGGATCAGGACTGGATTGGTAAATCCAGCAGAATATGCGGTTGCCTCCAAAGTACCGTGTGGGGTCAGAGATAGAAGGAGGAGGAGGGTAAGTTGTACAATAAGTTACAAAGATGTGATAGGATGAGGTAATCCCAGGAGAGAGGCAGAGCTGTGTCAGATGGTGTCTCTACTGTCTGACAATGATGGTGAGGAGGAGGAAGATGACAACAATCAACTAAACTTTCACAAGTTCTAGTTATGCTTCAGCTCTGGTACTGAGTGTGTTACTTGTTAATTATTACTACTACTCTTACCCTTTGTGTGAGGCACTAATATTAACCCCATTTTACAGATGAAGGAATTGAGACTGTGGTCAGGAACAGTGCACCCTGGCATCAAGGGATCTGCCTACATCTGGGGCTGGGTTCTGAAATGCAGAGAGGTTGTGTGATTTTTCAGGGTCCTGCAGCTGGCAGGAGGCAGAGCTATGATTCAGCTCTGTCTGATTCCAGACCTGGTGTGTTTTTTCTCTCTCTATTATTTTTCCTTCTTGTTTCCATGTTAACCTCTACGTGGTCCTGTCATCATTCATTGATTCATCATTGATCATTTATCAATTATTTACTCATATGACAATATTTATTGAGCATCTATTATGTGCCAAGAAGTGTATAGGGTCTCTTCCCTTCTAGAGTTTGTGTTCTTGTAGAGGGGGTAAAAAGACAATTACACAAAATAACCCTGATTGATTAGAGTCTACTATGCACGGTAATGGCATCTTGTGATAAAGACTGGTTAATGGAGACGGTGGGTTGTCTTTCTGTAGGGAAGTCAGGATAGGATACTGTCGTGGTGATATTTACGCTGAAGGATAAAAAGAGCCCAGTCATGGAAGAAGCTTGTGGAAGACCATTCTCATTTCCCATCTCTCCTCATTACCTTTTGGGTCTCTGTGGATTAACATCACATGCTGAGTTTTCAGATATAGGGTAGACTTCCTGGATGTGCTTGGGACAGGCAGGCTTAGCATAGGTGTCTGTCTGTCTACACCTGCTCCTTGGGACCCTTTCTGGCAGGTATTCCTGAGAATACCCTGCTGCTCTGTTTTCTGCTCCTCTTCTAACTGAGGATATGTTTCCTTATTGTCTGGGTTGTGTGTGGCTTCCAGACCTTTATATTGATGGCTCCCCAGGGTGGCTCTACTCTGCGTAGCTGGGGACCAGTGATGAAGCTGCCCCTTCTCTAGTCATTGACAGGCCCAGCCATAAGCTAATGCCCCAAATCCTAAATCCAGTTAAGTGTTATTTGCTTGAAATATTTGAAAGAGCCAGCTTGGCCCATCTTCAAATATTTTGTTAGCTAATCAAAGCCAGATTGCGGTCAGAGGCCATATCTAAATTTATTAGGAAAATTAATAGACCATTTAGATTTTATTGGAATTAAGCTAAAATACGATAAGCAGTAACACCAGCAGATAGTCGTTAATTATTACGCTGACCTGTGTGATGGACTCATAATGAAATATTGACTCCTAGGTAAGTCCTGAGGCCCTGGAACGAGTAGGTCACACTCTGGAACAATGTTCTCACTCCATCTGCTAGAGGTTAATTGGATGGGACATGATAGGGGAGGTGTTCAGTAAACATGCACCATTTATTCTTTGGACGGCATTTATGGTGCACCTACTATGCACGATGCCCTGGGAATATATGAAGCAGGCAGCCTGGGTTTAAATACTGCTTCCAGAACTTAATATCTGTGTGACTTTGGGCAGGTTTCTTAGCCTCTCTGAATTTCCACTTCTTCATCTGACAAGCAGGGATAAATGGGACTGACAGAGTTGTGAGAAGTCATGCTGTGAGGTGATCAGCACATAGGTATTGCTATGATTATTATTGTTGTTAGTAATATTATAAATAAGACAGGTTTTTGCCCTGAAATTGTTCAAACAATGCATTACAAAACAGCTGACCCTTCAAACAGTGTTGATTTCTCCTCGTGTGCCCCACAAATCTTAGGGCCAAAGAAGGCTTTGTTGAAAAGATGTTCGAGGTTGGTTCTCAAGGATGAAAGGGCTTATTTCCTGGGTGCTGTAGAGAATGTGGGTCTTCAGGGGCACAGCACAGGCAAAAACTCGGAGACTTGAAACAACCTGGTGATTGGTGTAACTTTATACAATATAGTCAGTGTTTCCAGGCAGGGGGCTCTGGGGGCTCTGAAGCAGACAATCATTAGGGAATGGGAATTGAAAGGTGAGTGTTGTGACCCAGATTACTCACCTGTATATATACACTTAGGTCCACGAAATGCAGGTGGTGCCAACACACATGTATATACAGAGTAAGAAAAGAAAAAAAAGTGGTATTAAAAGTATACTACCCAATATGTGCAGGTAATGTTTATCTTATATATTGTGTCTTGTATGTTTCCTAATGGCAGAAGTCACAGGTGAGTATTATAATTTTAGTACAGTCTTTTCCTTTTGAAAAATGTGTACATTTGGGGGGCACCCTCTATATACACATATCAAGTGAGATTTAAGAAAAGGATTGCTCTGTTTACTTTTTTAAAAAATTTACTGGACCATCCCTACGATGCATCTTAAAAGGGTATGTGTGAAACTTACTAAATGTAGAATATAAATGTCTTAACACAATAACTAAGAAAATGCCATGAAGGCTATGTTAACCAGTTTGATGAAAATATGCTAAATTGTATATAAAACCAGCACATCGCATCCCATGACTGCATTAATGTACACAGCTATGATTTAATAATAATAATAAAAAAATTCTAGATACTTCATTTAACCCCATGGAAATAGAAAGGAAATCTTAAGTGTTGCCAGAATCAAAAATTATGATCTAAAGGTATGAGCCGTGAGATTCCTTCTGGGTGCCTGTTCATTATGGGCACTACATAAATTCCTTCAGTGTCGATGTGGGTGTTTGTGTGTGGGGGATACAGACCACAGGCCCAATTCCAATCCAGCTCTGCCACTTACTTCACGAGAGACGTCAGGTGAGCCACTGTGACCCTCAGCTCCTCACCTGCAAAAGGGAGGTTTGTAATGGCCCCACCATCGGTGTGTGGATGATGGAAATGTATCAGGCATATAAATCTAGACAGTCCCCAACTTACAGTGGTTCGACTGACAATTTTTCCCCTTTATAATGTTGCAAAAGTAATATGCATTCAATAGGAACCACACTTTACCCAGACAACCATTCTGTTCTTTACTTTCAGTGCTGTATCCAACAAATTACACGAGCTATTCAACACTTCATCATAGAATAGGTAGGCTTCATGTTAGGTGATTTTGCCCAACTGTGGGCCAGTGTGTTCTGAGCATGTTTAAGCTGTGATGTTGAGCAGTTGAGGTGTATTAAATGCATTTCTGACGTACAATATTTTCAACTTCCGATGGTTTTATTGGGGTGTAGGTTGAGGAGCAAATCTGACTAGCTGAATAACACTGTGTATGAAGTTGGGCCCCTCTGATTATTCAACAACAGTTAGTTCCCAGAATATAATATGATATGTTTGATGTTTTAAAATTAATTTAAAAAAAAAAATAAGTGGGAGAGTGTTGCTATATATGGTTGTTCTGTTTCAAACCCTATATATATATATAATCTGTCCTCAGAAAATGAATATGTATTTCTCCAAAAATATATTTGCATATTCTATTTCTCCTATTAAGTATATATTTGTCTATTATATATATAAATGTGTAAGTATATATCCTGCTTAAACATGGAGAGGAGAGAGAGAAGTAGGGAGAAGTAGTTACAGAAAACGGTGGAATAAGCCTTACTATTCCAGAAAAAGTAGGAACTATTGTAAGGAATAGAAGGCCTGATTAACCCTATAGCTACATGGGATGCTCTGGTATAGCAAGTCCAATGGTGTGCTGCCTAATTTTGGATTAGCCAAAAGTACTTCCAAGAGAGGACGTCATAGTCTACCTCTCTCACCTGCATCACCACACACATCATGTGACATTATCAAGGCAAAAGGAAGTAAAGAGCAAAGTGGGGTGGGACATCCTGTGAACAGGACTTGATGGACATAGGGCAAAGGGAGGGGAGGGTGTGACTTGGTGCTGGGAACGGGCTTCCTGCCCCAGCATGCCCTGTGCTTTGCCCTCAACCTAGGGTGGATGGGATCTCCTTTGCCCAGCAGAGGGAAAGGCTCCATGGAGTTGAGTGAGAGTTGGCCAAGGCAGATAGCTGAGGACTTGTGGAATCCAAGGACACAGTGAGGTAAAATGGGCATGACCCTGGTGACTCAAGGCTATAAATTACAGTGGCATATCATTTAGATTATGGTGATGTTAGGGACAAATGGGAGGGGAAAAATTCATTCGCTACTGTTGTTGCTGTATTATTATTACCACTACAGAGAGTAATTTCTGTCCATAATTGCTCCTCAGAGAGCAAACAGGGCCACTTGGAAACCCAAGCTAGGAAGACGCCCTGTTTCTGTTTAGATTCCTTTGCTGTTGGGGCAGAAATTGAGACAGGTCCCCCTGTCTGAATGCACAAAAGGGTCGGGAGGCAACCTCAGGGGAAAATGAGTTGTTGGAAACGCCCTGACACATGTGAACAGGTGGAGTCCAGCTCCTTGGCATAGACTCCCACAGGCTCCAAGAGGGAGGTTTAAACACCTGAGTGAGACGGAGAGTTGGATCTCCCACACTGGGAGCCTCCTTTGATGAAGACACAATTGAGTTAAAAATAGGCCCAGCGCCGAGTGGAGAAGGAAGCGGACCTCTCCCTTTCTGGGCGTGTGTGACAGAAATGCAGTGGGCCATTTTAATTAGATCCCGTTACCAGAACTCCTGACCTTCTGTGTAGCACATTAATGTATTTTACTAATTATAAATGCAATTAAAAAGTACTGAAATAAAATTAGGCTGATCTATCTAATTTACATTAAGCACTTTCAAATTATGCAGATTTTAAAGTCTCTCTCTGCCTCTCTCTCTCTCTCTCTCTTTTTTTCCAATTTGGGTTTCAGGGTAAAACTGTCTGCATTAAAACAGCTTGAAAACAACCTTGTAGGAAAACAAATATCTTTTCTGTGATTATTCTCAGTGTGCGAGTTAATTTTTGAGGCAGTAATATACTTAGCTGGCACCAGGCGGTGACTCATAAAAGGGAAGACATATGTGTCTCGAAGCAGGCGTGGGGACAGGGGAGCATGGGGGCAGGAGGGTGGTTTGGTTACTTTGGGGAATGAGGTTGAAAGGCTAACTGGGCAAAAAAAATACTGATGCACTGGTCTCTAAACAGTTGCGATTTACAAAGAGCAAGATGCAGTTGACAGAGATGAACCATCCGGTGGGTTTAGCCCAACAACACGAGGTTGTTTTTTTTTTAATCCCTATGCTGACAGGCAAGAGAGAGAGTGATCTGGGTGCCAAAGGTATTGCCTAGCTTCATTAAAAATCAGAACGTTCAGGTTTGCCGGCTGCAGAACTTAGGTGCATAGGGCAGCTCCGGATAAGATGAAAAAATGGAGGGTAAAGGAGAGTGAATGCCCCCAGGCCCTGCCCCCAGGGTGGGCTGGCCCTGTGTGCTTTTCTGCTGGGGCTGGGGACAGCAGCGGTCTTTCAGTGTGGCAGTGTGGGTCTACTGGAGGTCGTGTTCGCCTGGGAGGAGACCTTGGCAGCGCCTCCTTACAGATTAAATCTGATCCGCAGGTTCCTTTGGAAGCGGAGGTGTAATAAGCTCTTCTCCGGAGTTGCATATAAGCTCCTTAAAACGCTCCCCACGTGCTTTAACTCCCCTTTCTTGGTACACTCAATTTTATTTGCTGCCCAAACGTTGCCCTTTAAGCTCCCCGTCACAAGGAAGCCTAAAATAATTCCTCAAATTGGAGCTGTTAAGCTTGACAAGAAGAAGGAGGTTTGGAAAGTCCCTTTTTCTTCCCCTCCCCAACAACCCCCCCCCCCCCACACACACACACACTTTTTTGATGCTGAAGGGGTGCTTCCATTTGTAGTTAGGGAGCCAATCTTGGCTACTCTGGCCTGCAAACTGAGGTGTATGTGGGCCTTCCCGTCATCTTCCCATGGGGTGTTTGGGCTGTAGGGTACTCAGACAGGGGTGAGATCGAGCCTGAGGCCCATGGCATTCTGAGATCTACAGGTTCGGGAGCGCTTGGTAGGGAAAAGTGATTCTCTGCCCTACCCTCTTCCCTCCCTCTGCCACCACAAAGCCTCACAGGGAACACTCAGGCAGAACTAGCAGTTACTCTGTGGAGAGAAATGTTGAGTTCTTTCTCTCCAAGAGGAGCTTGTCTGGATCCACGTGGACAGCCAGATGCTAAATCAGAGCGGAAACCTGCAGGTTTCTCCTCCAGAAGGGCCCAGCCAAGGGCAGGCACTGATGGGGTGGGAATACAGCCAGATTTCTCCCCATCCTTCACTCTGTCCTTCCCCCAAACCAAGAAAAACAACAATAACAACAAAATAAAACCTGGCCTAGTAGGCTTTCATCTTCCCTTATACACACCCCCCTGGCAAAATTAGCCTCAAGCATCACCTTTTTGGCCCCAGGGTTCTGCTTCTCTGACAAACACAACTGCAAGAGGTCAAGTGTCCTATTTTGCAGTCGTCTGTCTCCTGGTGTCAGGAGGGGTGTCAGGAGAGTGCCGCCAAGTGATAGAGAAATAACAGGTGCTTTGGGAACAAAACCCATGGATTCTGATCCCAGCTCACCCGCTCGCTAGGTTGGAGTCATTAGCCAGCTGTTTCCTTTTGCCCAGCACCAGTGTCCTCATCCATTTTTGTAAGGTTACAGTAAGCGTTAAAATGATGCCTGGCTTTCAGTCTCTCACTCCATTAACCACCATTGGTCAGGTATTTGTTAAGCGCTTGATAAAACGGGGCCAAATTAATAAAAATAGAATTCCACAGATAGGGTATTGAGCTCCTGCTACATTTAAGGGATCGTATTAGGCACAGAGGGAGTAATGCAAGTTGAAGAGGGTAGGTCATTGGCCTTCCTGATCCCTTCTCCAGGATCTCATGCTCTGTTGTTGGTGCTATTGCTCCAGGTCAGAGTCTGGACTTCAGAAAGGCTGCTTCTTCCCTCTGGTGGTCCTGCCTCATGTCTGATCATTCCCACCAGCAATCAAACATGCCTGTTATCCTTTCTCTTACATGGTTTTGCCCATCCCAACTCATGCCCTTTCCTACATGGCAGACTCCTGCTTACCCTTCAAAACCCAGCCCAGTGATTTCTTCTGGGAAGCCCTCAGCCCTAAAGATAATCTACAGCTGCCCCCATTCTTCCCAGGGACGTACCACACAATGAAGATCTGTCTCTGTTTCTTGTGAGAGCTCCTTGAAGTCAGAGCTCTGGTCCAGTTCGTCTTGGTATCCGTCATAGCCAACATATTGTCTGGAACCAAGTAATTGCTCAATAAATCCCAGATGACTAGGAGAACAAATGCATGAATTAATGGTAAATGGTTGGATAGATGGACAGATAAGAGGAGAGGGGAGACAGGCGTGCAAACATTCACGCATGAATGAATAAATGGGTGGGTGGATGGATGGATGGATACCCAAATGGAGACATAAACTGCGTTTACTGGTGGTGGTGATGGAGTCTGTCTGTGATCCACAAGAGTTTTAGTTAGTGAAATAGCAAAACAGAGCTATCCTGTTCATCGATTAGGTTTTAGTTCTGAGGTCAGCTTTGTCCTTAAAGCTGGGGTATTGAATAGGCTAACAAATCTGAGGACAAATGAACATGTCAAGTGCTGTAGATTCCAGACACAAATGGCTTCCACCCCGATGTGGGGTGGGCTGCACGGACTCTCCCCACCTTCTCCATCCACCCTTTTCTTCTCTTTGCTGTGATAGCTGAGTCCTAATTAATTATGGTGGCCTTCCAGCAGGCCAGGCTGGATCCCAGGGCTTTCTCTGCAGCCGTGGTGGCTGCCTACCTTCCTGTCCTGCCAAGCTCACCTCCCAGACAAACATACTTAGCAGGTGTGTTCCCCACATTAATAATCACAATTGACACATTCTAAATGAGGCCCTCCTTGTGGTGCAGGGCAGCTCTGATGGATATGTGGGGAATTGATGGCCCCTGAGAAATGTTTTGGCCATTACCAGCATTTCTCTGACAGGTTTTTAATAGTCCCACTAAAACTGCAGTATATTGGAAAATTTTGTAGATGAAGTGCAGAGGGCTGCTGTGACTTGGAGGCTCTGGGGTGGAAAAATACAGTTTTGGGAACACTGAGTTACTCAAACCAGAAGAAGCTGATGTGGTGTGGGGTTAGGCTAAAAGCTGGGGAGGGGACAGTGTGGCTGAGGGGTTCTGAGGAGACCTGGGCGGGTTCACGGGTGACACTAAGCAACACTTCATGTGAATTGTGTAAATGAAACACAATGTTCATCCCTGGAACAGAAACTGGCCAGTTCATCCCTTTATTTATTCCATTCAATATGCACTTATTTACCTCCAACTCATGCGTCACAAGTCTCAATCAGCCTCCATAAGTTCACAATTCTATCAACTATTATAATTTATGACCTTGGGCTATTTATGTAAATGTGAATTCCGAGGCTCCGTTCTCTCATCTCCAACATGAAGCTATTCATGCCTGTTCTTTAGAATTGTATTTGAGGATTGGAGATCAAACTATGTGGGTCAGGGTCCCTGCTGGGAACAGATGACGTGTACTGATGGGAGAACTGAGACAAGTTTAATAAAGGAATTATTTATCAAAGAGTTAAGGGAAACAAATAAGAGAAAGTACAGCACCCCAGGGCTAGCAGCAGCAGGGAGCTGCTACGACCCTCCCTCTCGGGTGTCAAGGGGCCAGGGAAAGCTTAGAACGCAGAGGTCTGGGGGTGAGGCTGCCCAATGCGGCTGTGTCATAGGCAACCCATATTCCGGTGCACAAGGAGTCAGGAGAATGGATCCCTCTGTCTTCCCACCCTCTACTGTCTTAGGATGTCTGTCCCTGGACCTCTTAGTGCAGTTCACAAAGGTCAACCTTCCTGGGCACAGAATGGGGTGGCCAAGGTTGGAGTTCGACCCCTAGACTTCAGAAGGCTGGAAGGTCCCTCCCCTCTTTGCAGACAGACCTGCCTTCCCTGTTCCCTCCCATCCTCTCATTTCCTCGTGCTACTCACTGCCCACCTGAGGGAGGTCATCTCAGTCCATTTGTGCAGCTGGAACAAAATACTTGAGCTAGGGGATTTACAAAGAGCAGAACAGAAATTTATTTTCTCACATTTTGAAAATGAGGAAGTGCAAGATCAAGGTGCTGGCACCTGTCGTCTGGTGAGGCCCTTCTTGCTCCGTCTTCACAAGGCGAAGGGGGCAGAATGGGTCAGAGGGATGAATGCGGGTCTTTATGTGGCAGGAGAGAGGAAGCACAGACAAGGGTCTGGGCTGGTTCCCACCAGTCCTTTTTAAATTTATTTTTATTTTTTAAATACTTCTTAAAATTTCAAAGTCTTAAAAGGATACAAATGTTTTTGGTAACATGGATCACTTTCGCAAAGCTTGAGTCACACTGACAGTGTGCCTATCACTCAAATCGTGTCCATTGCACCTGTCAGGTAGGTTTTTTGCCCCTCCCCCCCACCTCCTCCCTCCCTGGGTTGATGTCCACTGAATTTTACTTCCCTCTCTGCACACCTGTGCCCATCGGTTAGTTCCAATTTAATAGTGAGTACATGTGGGGTTTGTTTCTCCGTTCTTGAGATACTTAGGAGAATGGTCTCCAGTTCCATCTAGCTTGTTGCAAAAAGTATTAATTCATTTTTCTTATGGCTGAGTACATAGTGTGTGTGTATACGCATGTGTACATCTATATATATGTGTGTACCTATATACATACCACATTTTATTCATCTACTTATGAACTGATAGGTATTGGGTTGATTTCACATCTTTGCAATTGTGAATCATGCTACAATATACATTTGAGTAGAGGTATCTTTTTTGATGAAAAGTCTTGTTTTCCTTTGCATAGATACCCAACGGTAGGACTGTTGGGTCAAACGGTAGATCTACTTTTAGTTCTTTGAGGAATCTTCATATAGTTTTCCATAAGGGTTGTACTAATCTGCAGTCCCACCAACTGTGTTCCTTTCTCTCTGCACCCATGCCAGCCTCTGTTGTTTTGGGACTTTTTAATGTAAGCCATGCTAACTGGGGAAAGGCAATTATCTCATTGTGCTTTTAATTGGCATTTTCCTGACGATTAGTGATGTTGAACATTTTTCATATGTTTATTGGCCATTATTCTTTCTTCCTTTGAGAAGTTTCTATTCATCAGTTTCTCCTACTTTTAAAGAGGGTTGTTTGTTTTTTTCTTCTGATTTGCTCGAGTTCTTTATAAATTCTGGATATCAGCCCTTTATTGGATGTGTATATTGTGGGTGTTTTTTCCCATTCTGTATGTTGTCTATTTGCTTTGTTGATTTTTCCCTTTGCTGTGCAGAAACTTTTTAGTTCAAGCAAATCCCATTTATTAAGTTTGTTGTTGTTGTGATTGCCATTGGGGTCTTAGTCATAAATTCTTTGCCTACGCTAATATCTAGAAGAGTTTTCCCTACATTTTCCTCTAGAATTCTCATGGTTTCGTGCCTTAGATTTAAGCCTTTTATGCATCGTGAATTAATTTTTGTGAGTGGTGAGATGTAGGGGTCCTGTTTCATTCTTCTGCGTGTGGCTATCTAATTTTCCCAGCGCCATTGACTGAATAAGGCTTCTTTTCCCCAGTGTTCATTGCTGTCTGCTTTGTGGAAGATCAGTTGTAGATAGATGGTTTTATATCTGGTCCTCTGTTCTGTTCCCTTGGTCTATGTCTCTATTTTTGTACTAGTACCATGCTGCCAACCCTTTATCATAAGGTGCTAATCTATTTGAGAGGGCTCTGCTTCCTGAGTGGCCCCACCTCTGAATACCACCATCAAGGGGGTTAAGTTTCAACATGACTTTTGTGGAGGGCAGAAGTCCTTCAGACCACAGTAGAGATGAACAGCTGATAAGTCTGCTTTGCTTTCCAAGGATTAAAAACCAAGCCCTGAGAGTGAAAGGGGTTACCCGGAGTTTATTAAGGAACAGGGCCCCTGCCAAGGTCTGTCCTTAGTGGGAGAGACAGAAGCTGAAAGCTAAACAAAACTGGTAATGCCCCAGGATAAGCTTCCCTAATGAGCACAAAGGCAGCTCAGGATCACCGAGGCATCAGCCTTCTGAGGATCACCGAGGCATCAGCTCAGGATCACCGAGGCATCAGCCTTCTGAGAGTCACCACGTCCTCGGGCCCCTTCCTACTTCTCAGCCCACTGGT
Source organism: Loris lydekkerianus (assembly GCA_963574355.1). NCBI lineage: Eukaryota > Metazoa > Chordata > Mammalia > Primates > Lorisidae > Loris > Loris lydekkerianus. Next base: position 16,435 of record CAUYPK010009000.1, on the reverse strand, counting down.
CCTCCCAAGTGCTCTTTCTGGGCCTCTCAGAGCCACTTTCCCAAGCAGTCAGCCTTTCCTGCCAGATGGGCAGGATTCCCAGGAAGAGTTGAAAGCAGCAGTTAGAAAAATGTCTTTTGAAAACCTGGGGAGAAAGCTAAAGTTGACTCTGACACCCCAGGAACAGACAGCAGCAACAGCTGGGCCTGGTCCAGTGGGAAATCCTGGCGTGCGCTGTCCAGATTCAAACTCTGTCTCCTTCCTTTGTTTGCTGGGTGGAGAAGGCAGGATCCATTCACAGCTGCCTTTCCATCCTGTGATAGAACTGTCCTCTCCATTGTCCCGGGTAGGAAGGCAGTCTTCACCCAGTCCTGCTCCTTTACTGGGCCTGTGGACCTGAGTTGCATCCTGTTTGGTTGTTGATCTGGAGCTCCGACCACCCAAGTGCCCTCTCCTACTGCTTCTCTCACTGTCTACTCCGGGAGGCACCGGTGGGGTGGGAGCACACAGGGGCAGCTTCCTGGTGAGCTAGTTCCCTTCCTAGTCATCCCAGAAAGTTGTCTGACTTGAAAAGGGAGAGCTGGGTTTCTGGACTAATTTCACTTGCTATTAAGAAGGTCCTTACTGAGCACATGTGCACAACAAGGAAATCAATCGGGTGCAAACCACTTTACTAATAGCGCTCTTTATAAGGCTATTATAACTTAATCGCACAGGTAGCCACCCAAGTGTGTAAGTAGGGATGAACAGAGTGGTGCAGGGGCTGTGGGAACAGAGCTCGGTTCTAGAAATCCTGGCTTCTTAAAGGAAGATCCAGGAAGAAGTTTAGCATCTAGACCAGTGCTGCGTTAGCTTTATCAGGCCCAGGGATCACCTGAGGATCTTGTCAGAACACAGACCCTGGTTCAGTTGGTCTGGGTTAGGGCTGAAGAGTCTGCGTTTCTAGCAAGTTCCCGAGTGATGTTCATGCCCCTGGTCCGGAAGGTACTTTGAGGAACTCTTCCAGGAGTTACATCCACCCGGGACAGGACAGCCGATAAGATGACCATCAGGGGTTACCCAGGTGGGTTTTTTAGTCTCCTTTCTTCACGTCATGTCTCCCAAACACCTACCAGGCTTACTGGTTCTGCACCTGTATCCTCAAAGGGTCTGAATTTTGCACCTCTTCCAAATCCAAATGCTGACGTCCTGTACCCCGTATGTCAAATTCAACTCTATTTGGATGTCCTGTACCCCATATGTCAAATTCAACTCTATTTGGAGGTGGGGTCTTAAAGCGGTAATGAAGTTAAAGTGCAGTCATCAGGGTAGACCCCAATCCAAAATGACTAGCACTTTTATAAGTGGAGAGTGTCTACCCTCAGCCCACAGCCGGCTATGCATGCTTATCTGAGGGTTGTCTGAGCCACACAAGAAATACACAAATGCTAATGAAAGCTGATGAATAACAAAAAAAGTCCATGCATAATTTTTATGACATCTACCACCACAGATAAGCATTTGTAGCCAGCTACGGGCCATGGTTGGACACCCCTGAATGTATGAAGTACATCCACAGTGTTACACAGCCATTGCCACTGTGGTTCTAGAACTTTCCATCACCTAAGCAGAGAACTTTTACGCATTAAGCGGTCACCTCCCACCCCCCACCCCACCCCCGTCCACCCAGGCCCTTGACAGCCACTAATTTACTTTCTATTTCTATGTGGTTTATCCATCCAGTATAATATTATTCTGCCATAAAAAGCTATAAAGTGCTGACACATTCCACACCATGGATGAGCCTTGGCGAACACATTATGTTCAGGGGAAGAAGCAGACACAGAAGGCTTCATAAGCTGCAATTCCATGTGTATAAAATGTCCAGAACAGGCAAGTCTTCTTTCTGAATTTTAAGTGTTCCTTATCCTTTACCAGATATGCAATTTGAAAATAGTTTCTCCATATTATAGAGTTATTTGGGGATTAAATGAGAATACATGGCCACTGTAAAAGTTTTGAGACTCACTGTGTTATGGTCCATTATTTCACCTCTAAGAAACATGGTCAACAGCACCTTTTCTGTTTCACCCGTGCAAGTTGTGGTTTGCTTGGCTAATCGGTGGTTGCTGGGAGGGCTTCATTTGTTTCCATCTGCACGGATTTTACTCTTCTTGATTTTTGTGTATCTCAAAACTTATAATGACCTGTGTCATTGCTAAGTTCTTTGCCTAGTATCTGGCATCAATCGAGTACTTAATATTTATTAGCTATTATTGGCTTTTCCTTATTTGGATACAGTCTCATTGGGAATTTTACTGACTTATTCTGACTCTGAATCAGTGAAAGCCCTTTATGGGGAATTAAAGGTCTTCATCGCTGTCTTGGAACCCAGAAATTACAGTAGATAGAATTTTAGGATTGGCACATGATAGATTCTCAACTAATTTTTGTTGCATTAAGTAATTTGTTTTAAGAAATTTTGGCCCTGTGTGGTGGCTCATGCCTGTAATCCTGGTGGCAGATATCTAGGAGGCCAGGGAGGGTGGATTGCCTGAGCTCACGAGTTCAAGACCTGCTTGAGCTAGAGTGAGACCTGCAGGTGCCTGTAATCCCAGCTACTAGGGAGGATGAGGCAAGAGAATCACTTGAGCCCAAGAGTCTGAGGTTGCTGTGAGCTATGATGTCATAGCACTCTATCTGGGGTGATAAAGTGAGACTCAGTCTCAAAAAAAATAAAAAAAAGCAATTTTGATGATAATGGTTATAATAATAGTAATTGTTATTATTGATTTCAATGACTAGCCTTCTGTCTCCAAGTTAACTAACCTACAAGCAGTGTTGCCAGAGGGCAACTTCCGCTGTCACCTGTGCTTGCCTCACTCCCCCACACCGTTGGTCAGCACCCCCATGCCCTTCTCTCTCACCGTTAGCCAAGGCCTCTTGAACAAACCCTACACCTGTGTCCTCCTATGTTATTCCTAATAAAAAAGAGACAAAGGGATTGTATTCCCTGTAAAATATTATAAAGATAAATTCCCTCTAATTTATACCCAGATCACTACCCACCCCACTATCCCAAATCCAGCATCACCAGGCTTATCTCTCTTCTGAATAATGATTTGCACAGCAGCAACAATGACAGCAATAAACACGGGCCCTATGCTGAGCACTTCACCCTTGTTAGTTGAATCCAGAAGTTCCATCAATGCCCATTTCACGCGTGAGGAAATTCAGTCTCGGAGGTCACGTAACTTGTCCAAGGTCACAGAAGTCATGGAGTTGAAGGACGCTGATGCCTTTTGACTGGTCTATATTGCTGCTTTACTTTAAGCCCCGACTTCCTTTCTGATGTCCTAATCCCATGCAGGCCTCCTTTACGTTCCTTTCTGTCCCCAAGCCCCTGTTTGGAGGACCCAGAGGTCAGTGGCTGGCGGGGCCCCGGCTGTGTAAAGAGCTGACCTCTCCTCTGCTCGCAGTTAGCACAGAGGCAGCTCTGTTGACCGGAGATCTCAACCGGGGGTTAGGCTAAGAAAAGAACCTGAAAAATGGCCATTCAGTCACTAATGGACCATGAACAGGCCCTGATTCCGTTTGGACCCCACTCAGAAAGTCCATCTACCTCTCTCCGGAGGAGCCCAAGAGAATAAAGTGGCCCCTCTTCCAGGAAAGAAACCACAGCGGTTCCCACAAAGGCAAAAAGAATCATTTTTCTTAGGTGTGTGGAGGTCCTCAAAGAGTGAGGTAATAGGTTTCTTTATTAAAAATTAATCTTCTTGTAAAACCATTGCAATACAATGCACTTCAATAAATCACCCCATGCATGTAAAACCATTGCAATACAATGCACTTCAATAAATCAACACATTTATTACTTTCTCAGGAAACAGTGGAACCCAGAGAAATTGGTGCTGTGGAGAGAACTGATGCTGAGCTCCTTAGTGAGCTCAGATGGGGCAGGGGCCTGGGCCTGGGGCTGGGGCTGGGGTGCCGTTAGGCTTGGAATCTACTGGCTGGTGTGGTGCTGCACGTTATGACAATTGGTCAAAATCTATTAGGCCTGGCTGGTTGTATCTTCCAGCTCCTGGGCGGAAGGCCCTTGGCAACTCTGGGCTTTGAAGGGCCCAGCAGGTGGGACACAGCTCTGGCTGGGGCTGGTGGGACTGTGTGAGCCTGGGGGTGCTCTGAGAAGATGGGCAGCATTCCCTCTGATTTTCACACTGGGACCCGCCCTCGGCCCCCACTCGGTCCTCAGGGGTGGTCTCCACATCTTTGCTGTTTCACCAGCTACATCTTAGCTTCAAGGTACTGGGATTTCAGAAGCATGTGGAACACTGTCCTCCTCAGCCTCCCTTGCCACCTATTCCCCTAACTTCTATTCCTGTCTCATCTTGGAAGCGTCCTTGACTTTCAATGCCTTTAAATTATAAAACTATCCAGCTGCCTTTGGGTCTCACAGGCTGAATCAATACCTCCTTGTCTACAGAAGTGACAGGATCATCTCCTCCTCTTTACCAAGGGTGCCACCTGGGTCCCAAAGCTGTGCCACCTGAACCCCAAATTCTCTCATAAAAGTGGACCCCATTTCTCCCGTCCAAAGTACCTCTTGCAGTAATTCTTTAGCACCAAATCCAGAATGAGAAAGATGCTGTTCTGTCTTCTCTGTATTATCTTCTTTTTTGAGGATTTGCACAAAAGTATTTTCTTCTACCAGTCTCTTTTCCTCCCATGCAAATAAACACCCAGAGCCCAGAGCAGGAGATCCACCCACCTTCTGGTAAATCTCACAAAATCCAGAAACTCCCATTTGGGGTTCAGCTGAGGATACACATGTCCCCCTACTCCCTCCACACTTTATAATCTAATCTGGATCTTCCCCCCTCTCTCTTTCTCTCTCTCTCTGATGGGTGTGTGCGTTGGGATGGGCATTTCTGAAGTAGCAACATTGCTGTAATTGCACAGGAGTAGGGGACACAGCTTGGCTCTTCCTTCCCTTCACATTTCCTTTTAAGCAGAACTTTCTGACAGGTAGGAGCTGATGGATAATGGAACTCTTCCCATTTGTGGTTAGAATTTCAGGTGCTTCAATTTTTATGTTTCCTGGCACAGAGTAGGTAATAAATAAATGTCTTTTGAACAAGAGAGTGAGAAATTAATGGAAGAACAAGTGAGTGGGACCAGAATTCTCAGAGCTCAGGGAACAGGAGGTCTCACTGACATTTGGGAACATGGCAAGCCTCTTGGTGAGAGAAGCTGGGCAGGAGGGAAGAGAGAAGGATGGTTTGTTGAGGTGCAGCTGGAGGTGTGAGCAGGGCTGAGACAGTGGCATATCTTGTGGGCCATGTTAAGCCTCTTTGTTTTTACACCAAAGGTCATAGCCAGGTCTTTGAAGGGATTTAGGCAACGGGACTGAAGGGTGAAGACATTAAGTAATGTTTATCCTCAGGCTGATCAATGTATCATTAGACTCCTTGCCTTTCTTGGCATCATCACCGACTAACGAGCCCCTGCTCTACCAGGCTGCATGTTATGAGGTTGTTATGATTCACTGGTGCTTCAGGCAATGTGCACCAACATCATTTTGTGTATGAGGAAACTGAGGCTCAGGGAGCTAAAGTGACTTTACCAGGTGGGAGAGCCGAGTTTCATTATGTGTCATGACCTACAAATGCCTGTATTGTGTGGCTCTCAGATTCCCCATGACGGCATGCTCTGTTGGGTGCTATTTCTTGCTGTTGGCGGGAAGAATGTCTACAAATGTCATAGGGACCCTGCCTTTCTTCCTTCAGTCAATAAATCTCTTGAGACCCAAACATGTGTCTTCCATCGTGCTAGTCACATCTTCTGAAACCCTTCTCTGAATTTATATAGGACTTCTGAATGCAAATGCCTACATACAGTAACTAAGAAATGCCAAGAAGGCTACGTTGAACAGTTTGATGAGAATATTTCAGATTGTATATGAAAGCAGCACATTGTACCCCTTAATTGCACTAATGTACACAGCTATGATTTAACAATAAAAATAAATAGATTAAAAAAAAAGTCTGTTAATAAGCAATTCTTGAATAATGTTTCACTTTGTTGGTTTTGGGTAAAAGTAGAAGAATATGAAAGACCCTTGTTTTTAAAGAGTTGGCATGGTGGGAAGAAAACGGAGAATCTTGACCATGAAGGACAGCAAGGAATAGGAGTGTGGCTGGTTCCTGCCACCCGTGGCTGAATGTCTCCGAAGTACTGGACTCCTGTGTCCAGTGGACACATCCCATTATATACCTCATGTTCAACAGGGCTACTGCTGGACTTCCCCCTCCTGACCCCAGGCTGGGGAGACAGCCCTTCAACCCACCGATGTGTCACCTTGACTTGTTTCTCTCTCTTGTTCCAACCATGGGATGGGGGAGTCTGCACATTGCATCATTCAGTCTTCATTTCCTCTTGCTTCTCCTCCATCCCCTCCTCTCCTTTTCTCTGCTTCATCTCCACCCTCAGGGATGCTCTCTCGTCTGAATCTGCATCCACGTCTCCTGCTGTAACAAAGTCCTGTAGACTGGGTGGCTTATGCACAGCAGAAATTGATTGGCCCCCCTTCCTAGATAGGTATCTTTTCACTGTAACACTGCACAGCAGAAGGGGCAAATGAGCTCTCTGGATTCTTTTTTGTAAGGGCACTTATTCCATTCATGAGTCTATTCCTTCCCAAAGGCCCAACCTTTAGGACCATCACTTTGGGGTCAGGGTTTCAACCTATGAATTTTGGGAGTGCACAATCATGCGGACCGTAGCACCTGGGGTGCAATGGGGTCTTTCTGCTTCCATCCATGTTCTGTCCCTGCCCCAGGGTGGTATTTCAAAAGCATGATCTCAATGTGCCACTTTTCTGTTGAAAACCCTGCAGGGGCTCTTCTGTGACCAGCAGCAGTGCAAACTCTGTGTCTCACTGCGAGGTGCTCTGTGAGAAGGAGCCTTATCACCGCCCGTTTGCCTATCATGAGTCTGAAGTCCCACCAAGGCTGAATGAACCACTTGGTATCTCCTATCAGAATCAGGCCCCCAGGCCTTTGCCCACACTGTGCCCCCGCATGGACCGCCTTTGCATGTGCCCTGCCTGCCAGAAGAACTACACTTGTCCTTTACAACTTGGCTCTTGTTTCTTTCAACATGCACATTCTGGGTACTTTATCTAGGTGCTAGAACCTGCCCCTGCAGGCCTTGGCGCCACAGAAATGACTAGCAAGAACTCTTTGCCACGAAGAGCCAACTTCCTACCTCGTGTGTCACCTCCTCTTCTCACTCATCACTCACCTCCATCATAGAGGAGTGGCCTTTCTGCTCACCTCTCTTGTCACAGCATACTCTGTTCCTCCACTGGACTGGGAACTCTGGCACAGGGAGATGGCATCCTTATCTTTAGGTGACGTTACCGAGTGCTCACTTTGCGTGTGGCCTTAGCTGGCTCTTAGAAGCTCTGAGAAGCAGGTGTTTCTGTTATTTCTTGTCTTAGGAGCCTGGTCTCCCAGGGATTAAAGCACTTGCCCACACCCTGACTCCAATGTCCATTCCCTCAGCCCTACGCCACATGCCTTCCTCAGCTATCTGTCTTTGGTAGGTTGCATGGAATCAAGCGTGCAGATGTTTGTAAGGGAATTTGGTTGTCTGTGGTATAAATCCTAGAGGAAGGGGGGCAGGAGCAGAGGGCATGGGCAGAGTGCAGGGAGGACACACCATCCACATGGTCCCTGCTGCTGGCTGGACCATGCTCAGGATACCACTGCTCCCCTGCACCAGGGCCTCAGGCCTGCCAGGCTTCCAGGAGCTAGGGAGGGGAGCCATCCCCCAGCCCTCTGTACCACCTGCCCACCCAGTTTCTTTCCTGGCTCCTTGCTGGCCGGTTGTCAGAGGGCACCTGCAAGTGAGCTTTGTGAGGAGAAACATTTTCCCCATGAAAAAGTGGTATGAGATCATTCCTCTGTGACCCTGGATTGCTGGAACACGCCTCTAGCAGCATCCTGGGTGACACTGTGCCCCGGTCTGTCTCCTGCACTCTCTCAGCCTCACCAGGGTTTAAATGGATCAGACAGTTAAACAAGCTAGTCTAGATCCAGCCCTCTCCTTGACAGCAATTTCTTAATCAGAGGAAACCTTTATTTCAATTTCGGAGAGTGCTCTCCACTTTCTGATTGACACAGTGTTCCAAGCCTCTGGCCCTAAAGTCCCACTTGGTTAAAGTGGTCCTTATTACAGTGTCCCTTGTAGTCCCCCTCCCCTGCAGGAGCAGGACAGGATTGCTGGCCCTTCGCCCTAAAGAACTGGACTGTTTTCCTTCCTTCCCCAGCCCTACACCTGCTGTCCTGAGCTGCTCCCGCTAAGGTTCCTGCAGCCCACCCCACCCAGACCAAACCCATCATTCAGAGAGGATGAAGACTCCTTGCTGTTGCCTTTTTCATCTCATCTTGCCTGAGAGTTAACTTTGGGGATGCCTCATATGCCAGAGCCCAAGGCCACTGCCAGGCAGGGCACCTGCTAACCCAACTGGGACAGAGGGTTGTGTTCTCTGTCATTCTGACCCTGTTGCTGCCAGACTACTCCATCCTCCCAGCCAGTCTTGGCAGGTTCAGTCCAATAAGTGTTTTATAGTGGCTGGGGGTAATAGGTGGGGAGCACTGTGGAAGTGATGGTGTGTCCTCTGATTCCAGATCCCCAGAGTGGACAATCCTATGCTCCCTCCCCCAACACCTGAGAGCAAGCAACGTAGTTCTTTGTCTACAGTTTTTCATCTGTAAAATGGAGCCAAACTAGTTTTTCTTTTTATCACAGAATTGCAAAGATTCAGTGCAAAGCATTTAAGTACTCATAAGAACAATACTGGAGCAGAATAAATATTCACTGAAGAATGTAACTTAATGCCTTTTTTTTTTTTCCATTAAGGGGAGCTTGGTGAAGAATAGATGGGGACTCTCATTCCGTATCTGAAGCTACTTCATTGAGATGTGATTTAAAGTTGCACGTGTTTAATGTATTCATCTCAGTAAGTTTGAGGTTAAGTATACCCATGAAGTCCTCACCACCAGCAAGGTCATGAAAATCTCTTATCACCTGTCAAAGTTTCCTCTTCCACTATTACTAATGTGTTTGGTTTGCGTGTGTGTGTGTGTGTGTGTGTGTGTGTGCGTGTTGTAGTGTCTTAGTCTGTTCCTGCTGGTACAACAAAATACTTGAGAATAGGTAGTTTATAAAGAACAGAAATTTATTTTCTCATGTTTCTGGAGGCTGAGCCATCCCAGATCAAGGCACTGGCAGGCTCCATGTGTGGTGAGGGCTGCTCTCTGCTGCCACGATGGCACCTGCTGCTGTGTCCTCACGTGGCAGGAGGCAGAAGGGCAACGTGGGCCTACTTACTTCCCTCCAGCCCTCTTATAAGTTGTTTATTCACCTGCCATAAAGAAATAATGAAAGTTTGAAGTGATGGGGATAATTTAGGTAAACAATGCAGAATTTATATCTGTAGGAACTACACTGTACAGCAGACCTTCAGACCTTGCTTATCTTTTTTATTGCTATTACCAGGGACAGCCGGTGAATGCGCTCCACCTAGAACTCTGTCCCTTTTAGCATGGCCAACCCTCCAGCATGCCCATTACCTACACCATCCACTGTGGATCCCAGAGGGCTCTGAGAGTCAGCAGCACAGAGAGACATCTGGGCAATGGGAGAATGAATGCCTGCTCACTTTGTCATCATGTCTGCTGGCACAAGGCCTATCACAGAGGTGGCACTTGGCGATTGTGCTGGAAGTGTGTTAAGAGGTAGAAGACAGGAAGTAATAAATGCCAAGTGGCAGGTATGGGAAGTAAGAGGCGGCTCCTTCCCCCGGAGGCCAACCAGCTAGCAGAGTCGTAACCCGAGGTGGCAGAGCTTGTGAACTGCTCCACCAGGGGAATAGTTATATTGTTTATCTGGCGTTTCATATGTGTCAGGCACTGCCCTCCACAGCGTAGGAGTTAAGGACGAGGTCTTGCAGCCAGACGCCCTGCTTATAAATCCAGGTCCTGCTGCTAACTAGTGAAGGGAACTGGCGAGTTCCTTAACCTCTCTGGGCCTCAGAGCCAGGAGTGCCCACAGCCACAGGGAGAAGGAAGAAGCCAAGGTTTGGGGTGATTAGATTATTTTTCTCAGGGTCATAGAGAGAGCAGAATGGGGGCTCAAAGTCTGCACCAGTGTTGCCTGGCTACCATGTCTCTGTCACTCATGAGGACCTGGGAGGCCCCTTGATGAGGGATGAAGAGCTGGTGGGAGACTGCAGGAGGGAGGGGCTGTTGCCCTCCTCCTCCTCCCCCAGTGTGTCCTTTCTGCTGGCACGGAGGTTGTCTGTCTCCCTGCTTGACAAGGAGAATGAGTGCCAGGCAGTATCCTGGAGGCCAGGGCAAAAGGCCATCTGGTGTCTCCATTTGTCTCAGAAAAGCCAGGGCACATTCCCAGGGCCCCAGTCACACTCTCCCACATGCAGGGGGCTGTGGGCGACTTCTGGCTGGTCAGCGACTTTCTGGAGTGATTGACATATGCAATTTCTCTCCTCCTGTCTGGCTGAGGTGTGGAAGGAAAATTGGATGTTGTTGAATAATTGAAAATGAAAATCCCTCCAAATTGATTCCTATGAAAACAAAATTGAGTTCCACAATTAGGCATCCTGCCTTCACAGGGCATCTGAGGCCTCTCTCTCCCTAGGCTGCAGGCTCGGACGTTGCTTTCCACGTGATAACTGCACACTCTGAGCCTGGTGGCTTCAGAGGTCTCGGGGCTTCTGTGCCGTTGGCAGAATACCAACCAACCCTTGGGGTCTGGCCCCCGTCCCTGGGTCCTGAGGTGGGCCAGGTGATGGGTCCTTTTATGCCCTTTCCTGGGGGACACCTGTGACACAACTCCTGTGTGTTTCCTTCCATCCTTGTGTGCTAAAGGACCTCCTGAGTGGGCTCTGTGTCTGCCTCCTCACCATGAGAGTCAACACTCTCATCCAAGCATGAAAGTGAGAGGGGGTATCCCACTGTGGAATGATGTCTGCTTGAGCTTTCTAATCCTCGGCCAGGAGATCTTAGCTGAGAACTTGGACTCCTAGAATACCAAAGCTGGAAGGAATTAAAGGGAGTTTGTTATGGTAGCTAAGTGCATGGACTCCAGAGCCTAGTTGCCTAGGTTTAGGCCCCAGCTGTGCACACATAGTCTGCTAGACTTCAAACGTGCCACTTAACTACTGTAGAGTGCAATGTGGTAACACAAGACAGCCTTCCACCCCGGGGAAGGAAAGGGCAGGGACGTGGCTTCAGAGCATGAGCAGGTCCTGTTGCAGACTCCACTTGCCCCACAGCCACTTCCTAAATGAGATCACAGCACCTTTCAGAGCTGAGCCAGAAATCACTCCCTGTAAGGTTGGAAGGAAATGTCTAGATAATTGGCTGAGGTTTTCACTTGGAACTTAGGGGCTCCATGAACTTGGGTTTGAAAAAAATTATATCATCTTTTTCTAGTGCATTTTTTATGGTAAACAATAAATAACATAAATTTGCCATATCAGCAGATTTAAAGTGCACAATTCAGGAGCATTAAGTACATTCACAGTGCTGTGCGACCATCACCATTGTCTATCCCAGAACATTTTTCTTACCACAAATAGAAGCCCTGTACCCATTAAGCAGCCATTCCACATTCCCTGCTTCCCTTAACTTTTTTTAACTTTTCCCTAAAATTTACTATGCCCTTTACATGCGAATTTGATACAAACCCAATAGTATTAGTAGTACCTATGACTTTGTCACCAATACACATCCCAGATATTTTAAAACCACGTTACAATGGTTCATATGTCATAAGTCCTTTATGCCAATATCAGCAAACATTTCAGACCAGGAGCTGGTAGGAGATATTTCTGGTGTTGTATCCCATAGAATCACTGTCTCAATGATTCAGCTCTAACATTTAGCATGAAAGCTGCTGTAGATGGTGTGTCAACAAGTGGGTATTGCTGTGTTTCAATAAAACTTTATTTACAAGTGCAAATGGTGGGCCAGATTTGGCCTTCAGGCGATAGTTTGTTGGTCTCTACTTTATGCTCATCTCTACTTTGAAATTACTGATAATTATTAGGTTTACCACTGGTTATTATTTATCATGTTAATTAAAAAGCACATACATAATGTTCTATTATAATTATTTTATGTCTGTATTTTAACATAAGTCCATTTTATGGTTCCATGTCTATTATTTATGCATTTTTGCACACATTTTTCTGAGCCACGGTTTCAGCTGACTTGTAAAGGAGTTCATGGCAGGAACAAGCTAAATCATGGAGGTAATGCTGGATTGTCTTTGCAACACTCCAGGAAGTGGTTGTGTGGCTTTTCTTAGCATACCTCCTTTGACAAAGGGCTCATTATCGCCCAGCAAAGCCTATTTCTTTGTGGGGTCTTCTCGGACTCTACGGACATTGTTTCTCCTGCTGACCGTACTTCCACTTCTCTTCCACACATTAGACGTCTAGTTTTCTGACTGTGTAAGACTACACAGGACAACTCATCTTCCACTTCTACACAAGACTTGAAGGCAGCTCTCCACCCACCTCAAGAATTCTCTCCCTCTAGATCAAAAGTCATCAAAAATTTTCTGAACATGACCAGATAGTAACTATTTGAGGCTCCATTTGAGTAACTATTTGAGTCTCCATCTCAACTACTTACCTCTGCTGTCATGTAAAAGCAGCCACAGACAGTATGAGAACAAATGGGTGGCTGCTTTCCAATTAAACTTTAGTTGGCAGCCCTTGCTTTAAGTTTAAAGCCTAATCCAAATCCCCTTGCTACGATGTCCATCTTCTTCTGAAAGCACACTAGTGTATGTGTATTTCTCTTTCTTCTCTCCATCTTTCCATTCATCCATCTAACTTTCTATCCATCCACCCACCCATCCATCCATCCAAGTGTGGGAAAGAGTCATTTAACTCATATATAAACAATTTATAATCACTAACTATGGTAAGAGCTATGAAGGGAATGAACAGGATATTAAAGAATAATGGTAAAAACCAAAATGGGTATCAACCTAAGTGCCCATCATCCTATGAATGGATTAACAAACTGTGGTATATGTATACCATGGAATACTATTCAGCCATAAAAAAGATGAAGATCTCACATCTTTTTTATTAACCTGGATGGAGTTGAAAAGCACTCTCCTTAGTAAAGTATCACAAGAATGGAAAAACAAATATCCAATGTACTCAATACCAACATGAAACAAATACACACTTACACAAGAGAAAAACAGATTAAATTCAAGTAAGAGGCAGGGGAGAGGAGTGAGGGGAGAGAGGAAAAGAGGGAGGGGGATTGGTGTGCTCTCACCTAATGGGCACCGCTCCTAGTTGAAGAGCTCAATTGCAACATGGACTCTACCTAACAAATACAAACATTGCAACCTAATTATTTTTACTCTCATATTATTCTGAAATAAATAAGAAAAAGTATAATGGTGGGTAGGTCTCTATTCAGGTAGTGTGACCAGGTCTGAGAAAGTGATATCATAGTCTAGAAATAAAAGATAAAAAATATGCATCCCTGTGAGGGCTGTGAGTGGAGCATTTTAGCTGAGCCTGGAGCATGTGAAGCATCCTGGGTGAGGAAGAGTAGGGTCTGAGTCTAGGTGAGAGGGGAATGAGGTAGCTGGATGCATTAGCTCCCTGCTGCTATACAACAACTACCCCCAAACTGAGTGACTTCAAACAGTAACACTTACCATCTCACAGTTTCTGTGGGCAGGAATTCAGGAGTGGCTTAGCTGATGCCTCCTCCGTTCAGGGTCTCCTACAAGCTGAAGTCAGGGTGTGTCATCTGGGTCTGCAGACAACTGAAGGCTCAACTGGGAAGGATCTGCCTTCAAGGCCTCTCACTCTTACTATAGTCTGTTACTTAGAGGCAAGTCTCTAGGTCGGGCTGGTACTCAAGAGGAGAGAACCACATAAAGGCTCATGTGCCGGGGAGGGAGTTGCTGAGGACTCTGTCAGAAGCTGCCTGCTGCTTCCAAATATAGAAGGCAGTGGGGAGAGGTTGGGTGTGGTGGCTTATGTCTATAATCCGGGACAGGCCAAGGAAGGAGGATTGCTGCTTGAGCTCAAGAGTTGAAGACCAGCCTGAGCAACATAGCAAGAACCTGCTGCGACAAAGAATAGAAAAATTCGCCAGGCATGGTGGCAACCACCTGTAGTGGCAGCTGCTGGGGGACTGAGGCAGGAATCTGAGATTGCAGTGAGCTATGATGTCACCATTGCACTCTAGCTGAGGTGACAGGGTGAGATAAGAGCCTGTCTTAATAAATAAATAAATAAATAAATAAGAAAACGGAAAAGAAAAACAGAGGCTGGAGGCCACAGCCAGGCACTCAGAGGTCATCCCAGACACCACAGGAAGCCAAGGAAGGGTTTTCAGCAGGGGAGTCACATGATGAGCTGTGCATTTTGAAAAGATCATCTTGGTGACTATGCAGAGAATGAAAAGGGGGCAAAGCAAGAGAGCTGCTGAAGCCATCCAGGGAAGAAGTAAGGGTGACATGGGCCAGGTGGTGGTGTCAGGTGTCAGGTGGAGGTGGGGGGTGTCACACCATAGAGGTAGCATCTAGAGCAGTGCTCTTCAACTGATACGCCGCGGCACACTAGTGTGCCATGAAAGGATCTTAGGTGCGCTGCAAAATGTTTAAGATCATTAATTAAATTGTTTTCCAAAGAATTTCAAAGCACAGTAAGTATATTCTTTTTTTTTTTTTCTCTTCTTTTTTGATCAACATAATTTAAGTGTGTCATGCAAGTTTAACTATAGTTTCAAGTGTTCTGGGAGATTAAAAAAGAAAAGCTTATGTGTTGAATTCTGTATGAGGGTCCTGGCAGTCTCCCTCCCCTTCGTCCTCCCTCCATACACTTCTCTTTTTCCCTGTAGGAGCACCCCCTGCCCAGAGTCTCTCTGGGCTCCGGGAGCTGTGTGAATCTGCTGCCTCCAAGCCAGGCATTGACGCAGGAGAACAAAGACATTGCTAATGCTGTAAATCCTAGATCCAATTTATTTGTTATTTCCACTTATTTGAAATGCACCTGTTACCCCAAAGGCCTTTGAATGCCATCAACAGCAAAGTCCTGCCCTGAGTGCATAGAAAGCTTGGCTTCTGCTAGGTTGTTCTGGTCTTATCTCACCTTCCTGGCCAGGGGACCCCCCCCCCCAATCCCACCTGCCCCACTTTCATATCCCCTGACTCTGTTCTTCTTTTGTAGCCCTTATGTCAGTTAATCTTGCTAATCAAAGAGAAACCAGAACCTTTTGGAAAAACCTTCATTTGTTCAAAGGGGAATCAAACAATTTTTTTTTTCCTGAGACGACTTATTGGCATATTGGCCCTTGGAAAACACCCCCAGGACCAACGATCTGAGGCTGTTTGCCTTTCCCTTCCTCTTGTTTCTGGTTCCTTCATTGGCTATATTCAAAGGCCCCTGACATTTCCTTGCAGAGTTTCAAAAACATCAAACTACCATTTTTCTTCAGGCTGGGATTGTCCAGCACCTGGGTCATGGGCAGCACTGTCCACTCGAGAATTGTCCTTGATACGGTGACATCTGGGGTCTGAGGTCACCTGGCTGATTGCAGGTTGTATTGAAGACTGTGTGCTCTGCAGTTGGGTATAGTCAGTAGGACCCCACTGTCCACTCCGTCCAGCCTTCCTGTGCATTTTACAGTGAGAGTGGCAGTGTAGGCAGTACTGTTGTCTATCGGGGATTCTGGAACCTAATAAAATTGTTGAATTTGAAAGCGAGGTGTCTGTCATAGACTAGCTGATGCAGGAAAGAGGATTTTATGGATGCCAGGATTGTGGATGTGACCACTGGGAGGACAGGGACAACATCCAGGCAAGAGTAGTGCCTTCTAGCTCTGTTTGGGTGGGTGTCAATGGCTGTGGGTCTGATTTGAGAGATGAAGGGAGACCCCTGGGGCAATGAAACACAGCAGCAAGAATGACCTTTGGTCCCAGGTCACATCATGCCAGTGGCCACTCTGCAACGTCCCACTGCCTTTAGAACATCCTCACCATGCTGTGCTCCCAACCTGTCTCGTGGCTCTGACAACAACCATCATCTTCAAGCAGCCTAGAGTCTGCAAACTACCTTCACTGCCCTGAGGGCATAGAAAGCTTGGCTTCTGGTAGGTGTTATGGTCTTATCTCACCTTCCTGGCCAGGGGACCCCCCCACCATCCCACCTGCCCCACTTTCTTTCTTTTTATTTTTTTTTTAAGGTTATTTTTATTTTTATTTTTATTTTTTTATTATAGATAAAAATATGCACCATAGATGTGGCCCAACCCATCACCCTCCCTCCACCCAAACCTCCCCCCTCCTTTCCCCTTCCTTGGTCCTTTCCTCATAGTCTTGTGGTATAGTTGGGTTATAGCCT